>JAUYWG010000934.1:0-10875 GCA_034779775.1 Enteromius afrohamiltoni | reverse complement strand
GTGGAAGTGCCTTAGCATGGTTCAAATCATACTTATCTGACCGCTATCAGTTTGTAGCAGTGAATAAGGACGTATCACATCGATCGCAAGTGCAGTATGGAGTACCTTAAGGATCAGTACTAGGCCCGCTACTTTTTACGTTTTACATTTTACCCTTGGGAGATATTATCAGGAGACATGGTGTTAGCTTTCTTATAGTCTCTTATGCTGATGATACTCATCTCTAAAGGAACTAAAGGAACGCATAGCTGATATAAAAAATTGGATGTCAAGTCAACTTCTTACTGTTAAATTCTGACAAAACAGAGGTATTAATTATCGGACCTAAAAAACCCACACGTAATAATCTAGAAGACAGTCTAACACTTGATGGCTGCTCTGTCAGTTCTTCTTCATCAGTTTGGAACCTGGTGTGATGTTTAATAGCAATCTTTATTTGAAAGCCATGTTTCTAGTATCTGTAAAACTGCATTTTTCCATCTCAAGAACATATCTAAATTGCTTCCTATGCTTTCAACCTCAATTGCAGAAATGTTAATTAATGCGTTTATGACCTCGAAGTTAAATTATTGTAATGATTTATTGGGTGGTTGTTCTGAACGCTTGATAAATAGACTACAGCTAGTTCAAAATGCAGCAGCTACTTCAGTCCTTAAGTCCTTAAGTCCTTACTTAAACCAGGAAGTATAAGCATATTAGCCCAGTGCACTGCACTGGCTCCCTATCAAACATTGTATAGATTTTAAAATCTTGTTAATAAATTATAAAGCCCTGAATGGCTTAGCTCCTCAGTACTTGAGCGAGCTCTTATCACATTATAGTCCTCCACATCTGCTGCGTTCTCAAAACTCTGGCCATCTGATAATACCTAGAATATCAAAATCTACTGTGGGTGGCAGATCTTTTTCCTATTTAGCACCCAAACTCTGGAACAATTTACCAAATACTGTTTGGGAGCCAGGCACACTCTGTCAGTTTAAATCTAGATTAAAGATTAAAGATTAATCTCTTTACTTTGGCTTACACACAACACACTGATACACATTTATTAATCAAATCCATTTGGATTGTTAGGCTGCATTAATTAGATCAGCCGGAACTGGGAACACTCCCCTTAACACATTATGTACTCATAACATCGTAAAAAGAATGGCCTCTACGCTAATATTAGTCTGTTACTTTCTTATTCTGTTCCTCAGTCCGTATCCAGATCAGCTGGTGTACCAACACAATGATCTTCATCAGAACACCTTAGATGAGCTCCGTGGACAGATCGCCGGATGCAGATGCACACACACACACTATAAGTCTTTACACAATCCATCGTGTTTAAAATTTAACTGGAAATTATGTGCTGGGCATCCGGCCAGAGGAGAACTGGACCCAACTAAGCCTGGTTCTCCCAAGGTTTTTTTTCCCGTTCTCTCATGGATGGGGTTTTGGTTCCTTGCCGCTGTTGCCTCTGGCTTTCTTAGTTAGGGACACCTGATTTCCAGTGATTATCGTCGTCTCGACTACAGAGACCGCCTCTGCATTTGATAAATAAAGATTAATTCTCATCATTATACATTACCATTACACTGTTCTTCTATTTGATAATGTTCAGTGACTTGACTTGACGTAGACACACGACTAGCTATGGCTGCTTAAATGGATAGACGCACTAATAGTAAATTATGCAGTCACATTCTAAACAGAAAGAAAGAGTCTTCTACATAAATGTGAGAACACACTTTCATTAACTCACAAGAACAAATGTCCACCCCTTTGGAAGTTATAATTAATATACAGCCTCAAAGAACTTCTTGCTCTGGTTTCTCAAACGATCGCTCTCAGGATGACGTCACCTATTAACGGGAGAACGCTTATTGGCTATAACTCCTTAACACTGCCGCCCCCAAATATGTCAAGCACATTTGTCCCGTTGTAGGCTTAATCAGTTTGTGGTGGCTGAGTCGTTGACAGGTACATTTTTTCTGAAAGAGCAGGAAGGGGAATCAAACGAGAAATTGCCGGGTGTAGGTCTTATCATTGATTAGGGTCTCAGCAGTTCTGATCTGGCCGCCTGATCGAGGAAAGGTTTTCGTAACCTTGCCCATTAACCACAAGGCACGAGGAACCTCCCTACAACCATCACTACATTTCCCGTCGATAGGTTCTCAACCTGTGAATGCAACTTGGAATGTGACTGTAGTGTAGGTAAGTAGTTGCGAATGAAGCTTTACCAAAACTGATTGGTCAGTACCTGACTTTGCCTCCACCTCCGCCGCCCCATGAGCTCAGTTGCTGGATAGACTACAGGGGGCAAGGAAACTATCTGGCTGCCCCATGAGCAGGTGATTAGGTGTAATGGGATCGATGTCAGTGTAGGGAACCAACGCAACTAAATGCATCGAATCATTATTTAATCTCCTTACTGCCCAACATAGAGACAGTAATCAACGCTGGCCTGGCGCCACTTTGTCTCAACTAACACCCTCCTTTGGAAAAAGGGGGAAAACTCCTAATGGTTTTATAGCCCACCAGGAGTCCTGGTTGTTGTCAAGACACAACTGACCAAGCACCGAACTCATGAATAGTGAATGATGGACTCCAAATAACTTCTTTGTGACATTAACGCAATTAACACACAAACGCTAAGTCACCAGATCATACCAGATGTGCCTAAGTGTGAACCTTAACCCCATGCATCCTGGATTCATAACAAAGGGGCGTTTATACAAACAGAGTTTTAATTTATATGCTGGGAACCGCCAAAACTGCTCTTCACATGTGTGTGTGTGACCCAGGTCACCGCAGCTTCGGACACACACATCCTAAATATGTTACATCTATCAATGTGTATGTCACGTATTTCATTCATGTATTTGGTATTTTATAATTTAATGTGTATCTGTTGTCGCGAGCGAGCCAACACAGACACAGTGGAAATGACGTCATGCCTCGAAGAGGCTATTTTTATTAAATAAATACAACAAAATAAAGTGTCCAGGGGAATAAAAGTGTCCAAATAAAAAGGGGAACTGGTGTCCTCGTCGTGCTCCTAGGGTTCAGTGAGGGTAAGGAAGTCCTTTTAACGACGGCGGTGATGAGGCACCATTAGACTCCGGTGCGCCTCATCACTCGCCGCCAGACGTGCACAGTTTTGTGCCCCTCCTCTCATCCGCCCACTCCCGTCTGGAACCTGGAGAAGGGCGGCGCTGAAGTACGGGGGGGGTCAATGATTGGCCTACGAGGCCGGCTGCCTCGTCACACTCCCTCCCCCAAGCGACAATCTAAATAAATACAACAAAATAAAGTGTCCAGTGGAATAAGTGTCCAAATAAAAAGGGGAACTGGTGTCCTCTTCATGCTCCTAGGGTTCAGTGAGGGTGAGGAAGTGTTGAAAGGAAAGGGTTCCGGCAAGGGGCACAATCCAGACAGCTCAGGCGGCTCGCCCCTCTCACGGCACCATATCAGGCGCCTCTTGCACCTCTCGTGGCTCGCTCTTCGTTTGGCTCGCTTTCTGGATGGCCCGCTCCTCCAGCATCAGCCTGGCATCGCTCTGCTGCCTCCTTCCCGGACCCACAAGGACACCAGCGTGCATGCACAAGGGCAAGAGAAAGGTCTCCCCTGGGGAGGCGCGCATAGTCCTTTTAACAGCGGCAGTGATGAGGCACCATTAGACTCCGGTGCACCTCATCACGCGCCGCCAGACATGCACAGTTCTGCGCCCCTCCTCTCATCCGCCCACTCCCATCGGGAACCTGGAGAAGGGCGGCGCTGAAGTATGGGGGAGTCGATGATTGGCCTACGAGGCCGGCTGCCTCGTCACACTGTGTATTCGTATGATGAATGAATGGAGAAATGAATGAATGAAACGCAGATAGGACGCTATACAAGCATGTTTGATATGATAGGATAGCCGTTAAGGTGTTGAATCACTTTCTAAGCATGAGAGATAAATATTTCCAATCAGACAAAAGTTATAGACTTTATTAAAAGTTAGATATCAAACCTTTGTGACCCCATTTTCCGGACTGTGTTGAATACATGTTAATGCATTCAGAATATGCACTATGACGGGACCAATGAGAGTGGAGAGACTGCCGTAATGCTCACGGATTGGCTTTCACACTTCATGGGAGGGACAGAATTCCACAGGTTTAAAACGTGTTTCACAGTGCCAACAACTGTGCACTTGGACCAAAAGGACGTAAACGTCTCCATGGGTTTTTGTGCATCCGAAAAGAAACATCCACTTGGTGCATCTTCTCCAAAAGGATCACCAATCCAACGCATCCCAGAGAGACATTACATGCCCTTTGAAGAAGGTTGAAGCCACCACTACCTAGGAGTTCATCCGCTTTAGGTGATGGTAGACTCCTCAAACTGTTGTCCACAAAGAAGCTTCTCTCTACTGTGGATCTGACATCATCACCCAGATTTGTATGGTCCATGATGTGCCGCTGGAGAGTGTAAATGTGCACATCTATTGTTTGTCTTTATCCAGTCTGTCATTTGTTCCTTGGAAAATGCCTGTCTTTTGCACAGTAAGGGCAGAAAGCATTACCCTTACTCATGTTCTTTGCTGGCTGTTGGGGCACTGGTAGAGTTAGTTGATCTGCTCCGTAGAGGATGGTGCTTGGTTGAGATTTGAAATCTCTGCGGAAATCTGTCCTCTGTCTGGCTCTGTCTCTTCGTACCTGGTTTCCACCAGTGCTTTCTAGACCATGATTCGAATTTGAGCCACCTAGCAAAGTCAAGAAGTGTGTACAGTACACTCTACACTCACGTGCCTTCTGAAGAAGGAACGCAACTCTGGAGGTAGTTTGGAAGAAGTCGAGCCACATGGGATCCACCGCAACTTCCCCTTTTGTCCCAAGTGTCTTAAGGAGGCCTACAAGTGCCTGAATTTGGAGAGCAAAACATTCAAAGGCCTTGGTATCATAACAGAGTCCATAACAGCAGCTATCCTACCTAAAGCAAGTTAATGAGGTCGCTCAAACCTCTCAGTGAGTGCTGCCATTGTGTCTGAATAAGGGGTTAAGGAGTTCAAGAATGAATCTGCTATCAGACGGGCTTCCGTTAACTTCACGTAATCAACTGAAACCTGATACTTGAAGAGCTCAGTTGCATCTTCTTGTAACAGATTTCCCAAGACCAACTTAAGGCGGGCAAATTCTCCTGGGTCTCAGCGGGTAAAGTCTGGTACAGTAGGCTGAGGACCTCTGTAGGTTGTCTCCTGTCTATTCATACTCATCTTCAATTCAATTCAAAAATTATTTGTATAGCGCTTTCCATGATACATATCATTGCAAAGCAGCTTTACACCAAGGTAATGTTTTACAGTATATGTAGTAGCAGCTTGTACATGTAGATATGACATAGATGTAAGGTAAAGATAAATTAATAACGTAATCAAACAGACAAGGAACATTATAAATTAGTAGCAGAGTTCGGTAGTGCTGTGTGTTGTTTCAGGATTGGCGCCATCTGAAGTCCTCCATGGGGTTGGCATCCTCTGAAGTCCTCTGTGGGGTTGGCATCATCAAGTGTTCTGGATCCAAACTGGAACTTGTGAAATCCTAGTTACCACAGGACGACAATACGGGTAGGAACAAAATTAGCATTGCTGCTGTACAAACTAAGAAAATTAAGATTTTTTAAACCAAAGCTAAAAGATTAATAATGAACATCTGATCAGATATAGCTGCAGGAAAAGAGCTATATTTGAGAGGCATTATTCGAATGCTTGGCTAAACAGATGTGCCTTTAATCTAAAGTTAAACAGAGAGAGTGTGTCTGAACCCCGAACGTTATCAGGAAGGCTGTTCCAGAGTTTGGGATTTTGCTATCCTTGGTACTACCAACAGTGCAGAGTTTTGCGATCTTAGGGATCGTGATGGATTGTAGCGTGTTAGAAGACTAGTTAGGTACGCAGGAGCTAAATTGTTATGTGCCTTATATGTAGGAAGTAATATTTTATAGCTGATGTGGAATCTAATAGGCAGCCAGTGCAGAGACTTAAAAATTGGGGTAATATGATAATATTTTCTTGACCTGGTAAGGACCTAGCAGCTGCATTTTGTACTATCTGTAGCTTGTTTATTGAAGATGCAGGACAACCACCTAGTAGTGCATTACAATAGTCCAGTCTAGAGTGCATGAATGCATGAACTAGCTTTTCTGCATCAGAAACGGGTTAGATGTTTTGTAGCTTCGCAATCTTTCCAAGATGGAAGAATGCTGTTTTTGTACCATGAGAAATAGGACTTTCAAAAACAAGTTGCTGTCTAATATAACACCCAGACATTTGACTGTAGTGGAAGTAACAGGACATCCGTCTAGTTGTAAATTGTAAGTAAAAAGATTTTGTGAATTGTTTTTGTCACACCGTCACATTCACCTGACCCTGGATCAGCATGCACAGAGAGCACCCAGTCAATTATCAGATCACACTCACCTGATTATTAGCACCTGTCCGTCATCAGCCACGCACTATATATACTCAAACCAACAGAGACTCAGTGGCTGAGCTCAATGATCATGCTGATCTAATCTCACCCCGCTTTTACTAACTGTTGGACTGTTGTGCTTCGTGTGCTCTGGAAATCCCAAGCTACTAGAAACTTGACGAAGTGACTGTGTGGAACTTTGAAAAAGAAAGACTGAGTATACTTACCTTGTTCACTTACCTGTTGAAAACTGACCTACCATTTACTGTCTGCATTGTGCTCACCTGTTCACATGCCAGTGGAGATCTTCTGTTTATTATGTTCTGTACCTCTCATCTTACCTTCATATAACTCCGCTGAGGAGATCTTTCTGTTTATGCACAATAAAAACCCTTGTTGAACGATACTCACTTGTCTGTATTCCCTGAGCGTGACAGAAGCTCAGCCCAGCAAAAAGCATAGGATGGAACGGGAAGAAGCGGCTGCGAATCCTGAACCATACGCTACATTTCTTCAAATCCTGAGAAGGTTTCCTTTTACAATGTTCATTATTCTTTGAAGCACAACCAGATCGTTTTGTTATAGATCGCAGCAAGATAGCTTTGATCATCACCCTGCTCGCAGGAAGAGCGCTACAGTGGGCAGAAGCTTTATGGTACTCTGAAAGTCCTCATCTCTCCTCTTTGTCATTGTTTCTCCAACAGTTCCGGTTAGTCTTTGGACAGCCTACCTCGTCACTCACCACACATGAGGAGCTGTTACAACTTCGTCAAAGCGATCTTCCCATGCATGAATATATCCTCTGGTTTCGGACTCTATCCTTGCCCAGGGGCTGGAATGAGACTGCGTTACTGGCAGTGTTTCGTCGAGGGTTAAATCACGGCATTCGTCAACAGATGGCCATTTATGACGATCATGTGGGGTTGGATGCTTTCATAAAATGTGCATCTACTATCTCACAACATCTAGCTGCCTATGAGGCACCCATCACCTTACCAGTCTCATCCAGTAGCACCGAGGAACCTATGCAAACAGACTCCTATCGATTATCATCTCAAGAGAGATCAAGACGGGTGCGTGAAGGCCGCTGTCTATACTGTGGAAATTCTTCACACCACATTTCCAGTTGTCCGGTAAAACCACCTCGCACCATGGTGAGTACCAGTCAATTCCTACATCATACGATACCATTAATTGAAGTTATGCTGATTCTTGATACTCACCCTGTACCGGTAAAGGCCTTTTCATCTCTGCACGCTGTGTAAAGACTTTTCAGATTCCCACACAAAGGACCTCCACACCATATCGCATTATCACCATCCAAGGGAGACCCCTGGATGCCCGACCCATTCACACCTGCACAGAACAAATCACACTTCAGATCGGATGCCTTCATCAGGAAAACATCAGTTCCTTCGTCTTACCAGACGCTTCTATTGACATCCTCCTTGGATGACCCTGGCTAATTCAACATAGTCCCAACACCAGCTGGCAATCAGGTGAAATTTTATAATGGAGTCCTTATTGTTTCAATCACTGTTTGTCATCTCTTCCTCAGCCACCAGAAATTCCATGTCTGTCCACCACCATTGAAAGCCCTGAAACTACCACCAAAGTCTGTATCCCACCATAATACCAGAGCTATGCAGATGTCTTTAGCAAGGAGGCTGCAACACTGAGGGGATTGAAATGGATCCATGTAAGGTGATTGCAGTACAGAACTGGCCGGTACCTGCCACTGTTAAGGAGCTGCAACCATTTCTAGGGTTTGCAAAGTTTTATCGTCGTTTTATCAAGAATTATAGTCAAATCTCCTCCGCTTTGACTTCCCTGTTGAAAGGAGCAAAAAAGATGATTCCCTGGAACCCAGCAGCACAAGAGGCGTTTACTTGCCTTAAGACCGCTTTCTGCACTGCACCTGTTTTAAAACACCCTAACCCAGACTTACCTTTTGTTGTAGAGGTGGATGCAGCGACCACAGGTGTCGGATCCACTCTCTCCCAATGGCACAGCCAACCAGCCACACTACATCCCTGCGCCTATTTCTCCAAGAAATTATCAGTCGCCAAACAGAACTATGACGTGTGGAATCGAGAGCTGCTGGCTATAAAGTTGTCACTCGAGGAATGGCGTCACTGGCTGGAGGGAGCACAAAATCCTTTCACGGTGATTACAGACCATAAGAACCTCCAGTACCTCCGAGAAGCTCGCAGACTAAACCACCACCAAGCTAGATGGGCTTTATTCTTTACACGGTTCCATTTTAAGATTGCTTATAGGCCAGGGACAAAAAAACACTAAAGCCGATGCTCTATCACGTTTGCACCAACCTGATCCCATACCGGAGATTCCCGAAACTATCCTACCACAGGAGGCTTCCTAGCACCAATTCAGTGGAGTCTGAATACCCGTCTACAACAAGCAGCCTTACAGGAACCGGCACCTCTGGGTCTGTGAACAGACGGTACGTACCTCATACTCTCCGAAGAGAATTACTAGAGTCTGTTCATGCATCTCCAGGGTCTGGGCTTCCAGGAGGCAAACGCACGCTCGCTCTATTGAACAACCAGTACTGGTGACTGGAGGTGGCCCAGGACACCAGTTCGTGAAAGGATGCTCCGTCTGCGCCATGTCTACCATACCCCATCGTCTCCCAGAGAGTAAGCTAGTTCCACTACCCATTCCAGAACGACCCTGGTCACATATAGCTGTAGATTTTGCCACTGACTTACCCAATTCTGATGGTTTCACTACAATTCTAGCAGTTGTTGATCGATTCTCTAAGGCTTGCAAATTATTACCACTCCCTGGTCTACCTACAGCTATGAACACTGCACAGCTCCTGTTTTCACAGATATTTTGACACTTCGGTATCCCAGAAGATATTATGTCAGATAGGGGCACCCAATTCACCTCACGTGTCTGGAAAGAATTTTTTAGTTTATTAGGAGTATCAGTGAGTCTATCTTCAGGATATCATCCGCAGACAAATGGCCAGACGGAGCGGAAGATTCAGGAGATTTCCCGATACCTCCGTAACTACTGCCATGACCATCAAGAGACCTGGAACCAGTATCTACCGTGGGCTGAGTATGCTCAAAATTCACTCAGGCAAGACTCCACAGGACTAACCCCGTTCCAATGTGTTTTAGGATATCAGCCTCCACTGTTCCCTTGGAATGAAGAACCCTCCTCAGTCCTGGTGGTAGATTACTGGTTCCGAGAGAGCGAGAGAGTCTGGGAATCTGCTCATGTACACCTCCAACGAGCTGTTAGGAGGCACACGAGATGGGCTGATGCACGTCGCTCTCCAACTCCAGCTTATCAGCCTGGCGAACTGTTGAGGTTGTCAACCAGGGATATCCGGCATCACACCCCCTGTTGTAAACTCAGTCTGAAATACATTGGACCATTTCCTATCATCAGACAAATTAATGATGTCACATATGAGCTGCACAAACTCCCTGCACACTAAAGAATCGCACCCACCTTCCATGTGTCCTTACTGAAACGCCATATTGATCCTCCTTCCACAGACCACCCGGAACCCCCTCCTCCACCCGAGGTTGAGGCCGCCGAAAACATCCACAGAGTCCAGTCCATCCTCGACTCCCGACGGCGCAACAGGCGGCTCCAATACCTGATAGATTGGGAGGGTTACGGCCCTGAGGAGAGAAGCTGGGGCAACAGGGACGATATTCTTGACCCATCCTTGATCGCCGAATTTCATCTCGCACATCCTACCTGTCCGGCTCCTAGAGGTCGTGGTCGCCCTCGCCGCCTGGTTCAAGCGTCAGGAGCCACTCGTGGAGGAGGGGGTAATGTCACACCGTCACATTCACCTGACCCTGGATCAGCAAGCACAGAGAGCACCCAGTCAATTATCAGATCACACTCACCTCATTATTAGCACCTGTCCGTCATCAGCCATGCACTATATATACTCAAACCAACATAGACGCTCATCTAATCTCACCCCGCTTTTACTAACCTTTGGACTGTTGTGCTTCGTGTGCTCTGGAAATCCCAAGCTACTAGGAACTTGACGAAGTGACTATGTGGAACTTAATTGAAAGACTGAGTATACTTACCTTGTTCACTTACCTGTTGAAAACTGACTCACCATTTACTGTCTGCATTGTGCTCCCCTGTTCACATGCCAGCGGAGATCTTCTGTTTATTATGTTCTGTACTGCTCATCTTACCTTCATATGATTCCGCTGAGGAGATCTTTCTGTTCATGCACAATAAAAACCCTTGTTGAACGATACTCACTTGTCTGTATTCCCTGAGCGTGACAGATTTTTGGTCCAATAAGTAATGTCTCTGTCTTGTCTTGAGTTTAATAGCAGAAAATTATGCGTCATCCAATCTTTTACATTTTTAACACACTCTGTTAACTTTGATAATTTAGACATTTCATCTGGTCTTGTTGAGA
>JAUYWG010000933.1:0-10876 GCA_034779775.1 Enteromius afrohamiltoni | reverse complement strand
TCGCAGACCGACTCAGTGAGCCGCTGTAAAACAGTGATTCTGTTCAAATTCCCTACCGAATCTTAAATGATTCTGATGTACATTTACTTGTACATTTGAGCTAATTCTGTCACCCCTTACAGCATGGTTGACCAAAGACTTCTCAGAAGTGCCTGAGGAATAGCTCAGAGCGCCTCTGCCCACTGCGAGGCTCAACCGGTTAACAAAGTGATTATGAGAGCTCACTTCGGTCTGTGGGGAAATGGCTGGGTTGCATTTCCAGGTACAATGAACACTGCAACATGAACCCATTTCAGGACTGGTTTCACCAGAAAACTGAGACGGTCGACCCACTGGGCTAGCAGAGGGTGGTCCTGCTCATATCTCCTTGAGTGTTTGAAGAATTGCCTGATAATACTCTTCCTTATCCTGGTTAGAGGTCTCCATGATCGGGGAGAGAATGCGGTTATGGGCTGTGCTTCTGCAATGCTCAGTAACTGGAGAGAGACAAGAGGTAAGTGAAACACTGGTATTTATTGAACATAAAGTCACTTATTCAGAGCCATAAAGGAAAGCAGCAAATGAAACAATAAGCAGGTAAATAATGCAACTCAGTCTTTCCTGTGATCTCCAGATCAATAACTTCACCGGTTAAGACAGGGGCAGTGTTTCACAGCTTTCGTGACAGGTAATTCAGTGACTGGGATATACAACGATCTCCTGATCGTATATCATTGACTGGACAGCTTAAGTAAAGGGTTAGTATTCTTACAGGTGCAGGCAGTGTTGTACAGTGATTGTAACGGGTAATGCAGAGACACAGTTCCACAGCGATCTCCAGATAGCGTCTCTTCAACAATACAGTGCTAAGTAAAGGGTAAGTATTCTTACAGTTGTAGGCAGAGGCAAAGACTTCCATGGCAGAGAATGAGAGCAAGACATCATCAGGTTGTAACAGGTAGTTACCTCGATCTCAGCCATCGAGCTACTGGCAAAGGAGGCTTGCAGGTAATTATCCACAGGTGATCTTAATTAATAATCAGGTGAGAGTGAGCGAGTGAAAGTGGCTGTATTGGGATCAGTGACTGCTGACGGTGCATACTTATTTAAGCATACTTTTAGTGACGTTTTAGTGTATTTACAGAAAACAAACTTGTGTTACTCTTATTTAAAGTATATTTTATGTGTACTTTGTGTAAGAACATTAAATAATTACACTTTTGTGGGTTTTTAATGTAATTTACAACCATATCTACACATACTGCAAAATATTTTCAATATTTAAGTATTTATCATTTTAAATATTTGGAAAAGTATAAAGTAAAAGTTAAACATTTACAATGTAAAAACATTTGTCAACTATTTATTAAGCATTGCAATGGCCTGCTTAAAATATGTTGTTTAATATGTTGTTACTTAAAATTAAAACTATTCTGTAATATCCCGCTCCTGTTTCCAAGTCTCTCACGGAATTTGGAGACAGCAGAGCTATGGGTTCGTCTTTTGTTTTGCCGGTTATTATGCAGGAGTAAATAAGCCCCTTTCGAGCGGCTTATCCTCCTCAGCTGTCAGAGCAAAATTAATAATTAAGCAGTCGGTTTAAGGGCACGCACGCCAGCACAGCTCTCGCATTCCCCCTTTTCTGACTGCTCTTTTATCTGCCAGTTCTTACAAGGGAATCAACGCCCCCTGTATATCGAGTGGCTTTATTCCCCTCGGCAGATAAAAGCTATAAATAACTACAGAGCGGGGTAAGTCTCACCCGGGCCGGACCCCCTCGCAAACTACTCCACTTCTATCCTTCCGGGTTCCGGGCATGATACACAATATAGTTGCAATAAATGGGTCCGCAAAGAGCGCCCATGCAGCGCGCTGTTTTAGTGCTCTGAGGAAAAAAGGCGCAATCTGCTTCACAGTCTAGCCGTGTGCGCTCACTGACTCTCTCACGCTCTCATGTTCATCTTTAGGCTGATTAAAAGGAATGCTGTCTTTAATGTTTCACTGACTCACGCCGCCTCAGCTCCAGCAGCCAATGCAGAGCCACTAGAAGTTGCTCTAGGTTAGCTGGAAGCTTTTTCCCATTTCTGAAGAGGCTGGGACCCCGGCCCTAGATAGCGCTGGACCTGCCGCCTGCAGCTCCATCCTCGAAAAGCAAAGACGGCGGAAAAAGTCTAGCCATGGCCTCCACTTCTGTCCTTTACCATGCATCGCGCACACACAAACTCACAAAAGAGCAGTTCCTCTCAAAAGCATACACACGAGCCATATGTCCCTAAACAGCAACAAAGCGCTCAATATAATAAACCCTTCCCTTCGGCAGAATGCCTGGCAAGCCATTCCGGGGGTTTCAAATAGGGTTATGGAGATAATAAAGAGATGGTTACACCCTTCAGTTTACAGGGCAGCCGCCGACATTCAACGGCGTTGTCCCCAGTTCAGTTACGAGCCGCACCACTCATGTGCTGCGGACCGCAGTGAAAGCACTGCTCTTAAAGGTGCGCAACACATATTGTCCCCCATGCAGAAAAAGAAAAAGTACTGTTTAGTCCCCAAGCGAGATGGCGGTCTGAGAGATCTGAATCGTGCCCTGATAAAACGGCCGTTCAGAATGCTCACGTTTAAAGCCATTCTCTCGCAGATACAGCCGACAGACTAGATGTTCAATGGACCTGAAAGATGCGTACTTTCATGTACAAATAACCCCTCAACACAAGCCATTCTTGAGACTCGTCTTCAAGGGGACAGCATTTTATTGCATGGTCCAGCCCTTTGGTCTCTCCCTGGCCCCACAAGCTTTTACAAAGTGCTACAGACGAGGCGCTTTACCCTCTTAGACAGATGGGAATCCGTGTTCTAAATTATCTTGATGCCTCGTTCTAGCCAGCTCGCGAGAGGAGGCAGGGAGGCACAGGGCATTCTCCTCTGCCATTTAGACCATCCCAGACTCAGGATGCCCAGCCAACAAATACGTTCCTTGGCACTGTAATAGAGTCAATGCAAATCAGAGCGTCAATCTCGCAGAGCATGCCGCGACCATAGCGCGTTTATCCTTTTCTCACGCTAGAGCCCTGTCTATGAGACATGCTTATGCTTGAAATGGACAGTTTTTTCGAGGTGGTGCGCGGAGCGCAATGAAAACCCATCATCATGCCAGATATCTCTGATTCTAGCCTTTCTGCAACATCTGAACCCCTGCAAATGGCTACCGCAAGAGTCCTGACGATGAAATCTGTTCTGCTGTGGCTTTGGCATCAGTCAAGCAAATAGGCGATCTGCAAGTGCTGTCTGTTAGCCCTGCCTGCCTGGATTTCGGGCCAAATGACTAATGTCACCCTGAAACCAAGGTTCGGTTATATACCGAACTAATTTATATTATTTTATTATATATTTTTTTTGTTTTCAAACCGGTAAATGATGATGATTTTGGGGTGGTCTATTACCTTCAATATATTATAATTATAATTTATAATATATTATAATCTATTATAGTTCCCTGTCATTCTGTTTGCATTCATCGTTGCCGACCTCTGCTCCCATTTGGATTATCGACTTTGCCTTGCCCCTTGCACTCCTTGCCTGACCAACGCACGGACTTTGACTACTCTTTTGCACTGCCTCCGCTAATGTTGTTTTGCCATCATTGACCCTGCCCGTTTGTTCAATAAACAGCTTGCACATAAATGACACCAATGACAGCAAAGCTAAACAAATCAAACTATGAAAAATAAAGCCCCACAAATGGAAAATATAAAAAGCTAAACAAAAAAAGGATTAAAACTTTATTAGGTAAAACAGGTTATCTTATTAAAAGCTTTGCTGTGTGCCTGTAATCAATAAAGCAAAAAATGTTTCAGACTATTATTACACAAATATGCATTGTTTTGCCACTGTTGAAGTTAATGCTAATCATTTTGTGACACTGAACTTTATGAACTGTTCAAAATAATCTATTAAACAAGTAGTGATTTGAGGAGCATTGTCACGCCAGCGAGCTATACTGATCCCAGTACAGCCGTCAATGCACGCTCGCAATCACCGGAGTACTAACCATCTGCACCTGATCTTAATTAGAGACACAGTTTATAAACCATGCTCCCCAGTTGCTTGACGGCTGAGATTGAGGTAACAACCCTTTATGCTTACCTGTCGACCTTACCTCTGTATGCTGTCTTCATTTTGTCAGAGAATCTCAAACTTTATCATTGAACACTGTACCTGCTACAACGCTTACCTGCCCAAGTGATCGTAAGCAGAAAGGAATCATCTCACATCAAGCCTACCTGTTTACTCACCGACACGAATCCAAGCTGCACCATAGCGATTGGAAATCGCCACCTTCACGTGAGATATAACTGCACACTTACCTATTAAACTCATCTTGTTGTACTCACCAGTCTCCTCAGACACTGCCCAAACTCCGCCATCCAGTTCCCATTCATCCACCTGCAAAGAGAGAGACAAGGACTAGTGAGAGCGATCCTGAGATCGTTGAGATTCACCGGAGGAATTAAAGCAGCGAGCTGGAGATTGCACTCACCTTCATTGAACTGACTATGTCCATTGGATATATCTTCACATTAATAAACATTGTTACATTTCATCCTTGTTGTCCAGAACCCTTCTTGGCTGAGCGTTACAAGCATGCACTAATATTTTCAGTTACGTTTGTTTGCGCGTTAATTGAAAGACACGTCCACAACAGAGAAATGACTATGACTATTCATGACTATTCACGTAAACTCCACCCACTGGAACAGTTTTTCACAGGAACCGAATACTATGACGAAAGTTTGAATAAATTGGATCTCTTCTTCTGGGAAAGCTGGACTGAGGAAATTCTCACACGCTTGCAGACGGCATGCACATAAAAAGCTAATCTGGGATCTTCAAAGACAACAGACACTAACCAACCCTCAGGACAGAAAATAAACCCCCCTAAATCTCATAGCCCACTTTTATGACCCCCTCCCTTCCTGGACCCACCATCTCTTGCATTCACAGCTGTTCCTTAAAAAACAGTCTTCCAGGAGAACTATACACTGTGGATCATATCTTGATGGTGAAGATATTGTTCTTTAATTGCCATATTTAGATTCAACTAAAAGGTCTGAATATGAGTGGTAAAATGGTCTAAATTTCTCAGTCACTTACTTTAACGAAGCAGAAGAACTCAGGAGGTTGATACAAGATAATAACGTAAACAAAGGTAAGCCAACTTAAATTCTTCCAATTCTGGGTATTCAAAATAACAAACTGAAAGTCTCTTTCAGGTTTCTTGCAGGATACTTCAGGTTGGAGACAGACAGTAGAGCACAGCCACACACCACATGGAGATGACGAGACACAATGGAGCCTGGAGACAACTGGGAGGATCAAGGAGCTTTCTACAAGGAAACAGTGAGGAGGAAGGTAAGTATGGGTTAGGTAGGAGCACTTTCGTAGTACAAGCTTGGACAGGGAATGAACAGTGGTGTGTGGTTTTAAAGGGTGCTTGATGGTGCTGGGAATCGGTGTCAGGTGAGGAATCCAGGTGTGTGTAATCGATACTCCTACTATTGTGATCGCTGAGTGAGTGAAAGGGTGGAGCCTAGTGTAGAGCCTGGTGTGGATGTTACACTTACATTGTTAAAAAGATTTAAACTTTTTAACTCTAACTCTTTCAACACCTGCAAGAACAGCTTTGAAGTAAAGTTAGAACCTTGGTCTGTTTGGATGACTTTTGGTAAGCCGAAAAGAGAAAGAAACTTGACCAGTTCTTCAACCACAGTTTTTGCTTTCAGGGTACGCAAAGGGATAGCCTCAGGGAAACGAGTCGCAGTGCACATTATCCTCAAGATATTGGTATATGGTATTGTATATATGGTATTGATATCCAGATTTAGACCTAGGTAGAGGACCAACACAATCAATAACTAACTTCTCGAATGGTTCCCCCATTGCAGGAATTGGATGTAAAGGAGCTAGTGGCACTTTCTGGTTGGGCTTACCGGACAACTGACAGATGTGGCATGCTTTACAAAACTGGGACACACTAGACTTGTTTGCAGGCTAATAGAAGTACTTAGTGAGACGGTTGTAAGTTTTTGTAATTCCCAAGTGGCCTGCAAGAACATGCTCATTTGATAGCCAGCAAGGGCATCATCAGTTAATCTGGGGTTCCATTTCCGCATCAAAATTTCATTGTCCCAATAGTACTGCACTACAGATCTGCATCAGCAGCTTCCATGCAATGCTTAAGGGTTAGGTCTGAATGCTGCATAGCAACAAGCTGCTCCCTACTGATCTTCAGAGATAACAGCTCTTCAGCAGGGGTCTTAGCATCACCAAGAATGTCTAGCTTAGGTTCAATCTTGAGCGTACATTCAAGAGGTTCAGATGAAGGTGCAATAGAGTAGTCAGAGAGATCAATAAAATCAGAAAATGTCCTGCTTGTGTATGAGTGATAGCACAAACAGAAAATGCAGTGGGAAAACTGGTAGATGAATTTATCTGACCACACAAGTCAGGTTCATTAATTATGACTGGGGACAAAAATACTTTGCTTCCTGCCAAATCATTCCCTAAAATTAGGCTTACCCCTTTCACCGGCAGTTCAGAGTGCACACCAATCTTAACAGATCCTGAAACTAAGTCGGAAGCAAGACAAACTGCATGTAACGGAACTTTTACACAACCCAGTTTGATACCTCGAACCAGGACGCTTGTGCCTGTATAGGACTCAGGGGAGAGCAAAACCTTTCCACTCAACATGAAAGGTTCATAGCCAGAACTATCCAATAGCATAGAATTCTCAACACTGGCAGCAGACTCAATAAAGGCAACACTTTTAGCCTTTGTGCCAATCTTCTGCTTCCACGCCTTACACTCAGCTATCCTATGGCCAGGGTGAAGACAATAAAAGCACACACGTGTGTCCTCTTTTCTCGAGCAAATTCAGTATATGTTTGATTGACTCTTTTCGTTTAATTTCCTATACCGCTGTCGATAAGCTTCAGGCACTAGCTCATAAGCTCGAAGAACAGCCGCTTTAACTACATCATAATCTAGACACTGCTCAACTGACAGGGCCAAACACACTTGCTGAGCCTTTCCAGTTAAGTTGCACTGAAGCAATAACCCCCATATATCTTTTGGCCATCCCAACTTACCCGCTTATACGTTCGCACGCTATATTAGGAGTCCACCTCAGTTTCTTTAAATGGTTGTACCAACTTTATGTGTTTTGTCACAACAGCAGTTCGTACACTAGCAGGGGAAGAGGGAAGCCTAGTACGCGGCACCGGAACAGGGTTTTGCCGTAAACTTGCTTCTTCAAGACAACAGTCAAGCAAAAAAAAGAAATAATCTCTTTGAAAAACTTTGAGACAAGCCCCCAAATATGTTACGTCCCCTTCTTATCCAGGGGTGTTAGGGGAGTAGCATATCTTACGAAGTGTAAGAAAAACAAAAGTCTCACACACACACAAGTGAATCTCTTCAAGGAAATTTTATTTACAAAGTAACATATTAAATACGGAAGTTTAATAAGAAAAGAACAAAGAATACTGCACTAACTCAAAGGGAAAAAAAGCAAGACGCTTCTAGCTTTGGGAGGGGGGGGTTAAGGCCAAAATAACAAACAAAAGAGTAAACTACCTAAGAAAATATAGACCTCTAATTTACCTATCAAACGAAAACACTCAAATAAATGACATAATGCTCCTCTAACTCCCTTACTATAACAAAAACAGGAGAAAAGGAACAATACAAAATAAATGGCACCCACCTCCTTACTGCGTCTGCAATCCAAAGAAAAGAAAAAGAAAATAACACAAGCGCATGGCCACTACAGCCAGTGCACAACAATTTCTTGGAATACTAAAGCTTAGAGCACACACTACACGCACAACAAACTTCCTTAAAGAAAGTATTGAAGCTCAAAGCTTACAAGCAACAAGAATTAGAAATAACAGACAGGCCACAAGCTCTCTCTGATGAACAGTGAGTTCCCTCTGTTCAAATGCAAACTCCTCTCCACAGCTCTAACGAGGGACAGGTGACTGTAATTAAGATCCTGTGAGAGGACAGAGAGAAGCAGAGGAAAACAGACAAACTACACTTCCCAGCAGGCTGTTGAACATCAGCAAAAACACTTATACACACTGATTTACAATATTCACAGTAATAGAAAGTCACGTGACGAAATACACAGATGTGCTCCACAGGTTTGTCCACAACAACAAAGCTTGTTGCTGGCTACAGAATACACATGCTGGGACTGCTGTGAGCACAGGCTGAGATCAAATGTTGTGTCTTTAGAAAGATCAGTGAGATCAGACAATCGATTACCCTAAGCAAGTTGAATAGGAAAGTCCTCTAGCGACCAGTAATAAAAATATTTTAATTTATACCATTTAATGTAATAGAATTCATATTATAACAATCTTATAATATGCTATATTACAATGGCCAAGCACGGCCCTTAGTCTCATGACGAGTTAGCATAAAGCTAGAAGGGAAAAGAAAGTTTTGGGAAAGTGAGAAAAATGGATCAGAATGTAGAAGGAAAGCATGTGCAAGTAAGAAGTTGGAAGCAATAAATGCTGGAAAGGAACAAAGGTGGCTTAAGCAGGCAAGATAAGAAAGAAAAGTAAAAGAAAGAATGATCAAGTGAGTCAGAAAAAAAACCCAAACTTCTTAATATCCTATTTATGCAAACTTTTTCATGAAATCAATTAACATAACCAAAACTTGCCAACTAAAATGATCAATCTGACTATAAAATCTAAAAGAGGCCAAATTCATCCGAGGCCAGGGAATGATTTAAACTGATTCTGGTGATGTGTAACTCAGTAACAAGGGGAGGTGCAAGATTGTCTTCTCACAACAAAACCACAAACAACAGTGGTGCGAGGGATGGCAAACTGACCCACCCCCTTTCTGAGATTGTGAACGCAGAATTTAATCAGAGGAGCTCATATTACATTGGCATGTGAGAAAGCTAGGTGAAAGGTTAAAATAAGGGATAAAATCAGCTAGAGATTTACAAATCTCCACAGAAGCACAGAAATGGAACGGGTCAATGGATGAATAGCACAAGAAAATGCTAATTACCAAGCTAACAGTACAGCACCTAAACTAATGTGATAAACACAGATCTGACTAATGCAAACATTTTCATTTAAAGAGACTTCCCAGAAGACCTGGGTAATAAAATGAATGCAACATAGCAGACCGTGTAAACAAGTTTAAGGTGCACTAAACTGAAAAACTGGGCTGAAACATCACCCTTTCCAGCCACCATTGACTCTGGTTTATTTTGGCCTTTCATTACAAAAATATAATCATAACAATGATACATGTTTTTGTAAACAAAACAAATTTTCTCCGGATGGTATGTGATCCCAGATTATAACCACCAGTAACTGTGACCAACACAGAAAAAGGAAGATCCTCCACCTTTCAAATTATTTGTGAAAAGGCTCAAATTAAACTGTATTCCTCTCTGTCTGTTTTCCTTTCAGGTTGGCTGCGGTCAGCTTCGGAGAACAAATTCCACCAGAATGACTGAGCCTCACACACAACTCACACAAACAACAGGGAGATGGGTAAAACATACTTCAAGAGGTCATACACACACATAACACTGTACAAGTCTACATGACCTCCCCAGTGTAGAACTGGATCCAAATTATACAAACGAATTGTAATAGACTAGACTCCACCCATCTCCTCTACATAAACATACACATTATTACAGTGACCACACTACATCCTTACCTGGTATAGCTCAAAAATATATCCAGGTCTAAATTTCTCATTTTAAGCCACCACATTATTGACTTCATACATATAAATCAAGGAAAGTGATTTTCATAATTTCATTTCAATTATGGCAATTATTTTGCAATCTTAAAGTCTTGCAAATATAATTGTCTAATTAACTTGTTGTATGGTAGTACTGTAATGTGTATAGAATTCGCATGGCTACAGTCACACTTCAATGTGGTTAAATTTTGAATGCAGAGGTAGAATCCAAATTCTACTTGAAAAATTCAAAATGAGACCTAGTCATCAAAACAACTGGTCTCTTACAAAATATTTATGTCCAGTCCTTGGCATTGCTGTAAAATTAAACTAATAAACTAATAAAACTAATTTTCCAGCATATGTCTAATGACAATACACACTTATAAAAATAAATCAATTATACAACTTCCAACCAAGCTGCCATATCAAGTGTGACTTAAACCTGCACCTCAAATGTACAGAGAATGATTGACGCTAAACAATAGATTTTAAATCTTTGTTTTTGAAAATCTCATTCTGGAACTGATTTGATTAAAAATCAAAAGTTCTACATCAATTAATTTATTGTAAAACAAATAATATAGGCAGTTTTATGATGGTAATCATGAAATTGTGTATTTTCATGTTTAATTATGTGATATTTTTTGATTACGCATACAACTGGTAAATATGCCGGTTATACAGTTTTGCTATTCAGAGAAAACTTGACTGGGCACAGATGCTTCTCCAGAACAAAAGGACACTTTTCAACTCACACCTGATCGACTCTACCAGGATAACCAGTGCAGATGATCACTCTGTTCCTGCACTTATCAAGTAATATCACTTGCTCAACAAAGACACCGGAGAGCTCAGTATGTGAAATATGACGTGCATGCCCTTGAATGTGAATATAATTCTAAATGTAAGCAGTTATACAGTATTATAGAGCTATCGTGTCTCTTTAGAACACTTGGAGAAAACCACACGATTCATTTGGATTACATGGTGATGTTTTTTCGCTGAGCCTCGTCAGAGTGGTCGTGGTGGTGGTGTTGCAACAATATAAAGTGATATTCTCAATGTTACTCAGAAAACAGGATACAGGTTTAATTCATTTGAATTACTT
>JAUYWG010000932.1:12520-44183 GCA_034779775.1 Enteromius afrohamiltoni | reverse complement strand
TATATATATTAATTATATATTATGATATATATATATATTATGATATATAATTTTTTGTTTTGTAATATTTAAAAATTGTGAATACATATCACATTGCATACTTAAAAAAATAATTTGGTATTTATGTAAATTAAAAAAATTACATTTATTTTTAGCATAGGATAAGTAAAGGTTTGAGCAGGAAACCTGCAGTGGGCCAGGCAAACTGGCTGAAAAACTTTTTTGTTGAGTGTGACAATTGGACATGGTTAAAGTGATCTTAAAATAATACATAAAATCATGTCCAATAATGCCTTTTTTTTTTTACACTTTAAAAAGCGTTCTCATCAGCATTTCTCAGATCTCATGGTCAGATCTATTTGTTATTGTTTGGAGCAGCCACTGTCCCAGAGTGTGAGTCAGAAGGACTGGAGAGAGAGCAGGAGAGGTGGCCTGGCTGCCTTCCTGAACCAAATGATTCCTGCTCCTGCACTATTGTCTATGGAGGGGTGTGAAGAGTAGAGCTGCCACACACAGTGTTCATGAAGAGCAGAGACGCTACACACCATGGAAAACGATGGCTATCACTGTCAATTTTTTACGCTTCGAGTGTAATACACAGTTCATAATGTTTCCTCAATCGCACAACAACATATTAGCTTACATTTATTTGCCACCCGTTTAAGAATGTCAGGGCTATTTTCCACCAAACACCAGTGGTGTATTTATATCACAGAAGTCCTAGCAGCTGGTCTGTGGACGGTGACAGCCATCGCCGCTTATATGTGTGTGCGTCTTGTTTGAGTGCTGTGTTTGCCACGCTCTTGTTTTTCCCATGCCCCTCCTCTGCCAATCATTGTGTGTGATCTGTAGGCAGCTAGAGGTCTGTGGTAATCGGGATTTTCTCTTATTTTCCCATATGCTTTTATCTACTCATCCCTCTTCTTTCTTGCTCTCAACAATTTTTGTTTGTCTGTTTGCATGTTAAGTCAGTAGCGTTAGTTTTTTTTTCTCACACACACACACACACACTCCCCTTCATCATACTATGTATTTCAACACTCATCTTCCTTTCTCCCATCCCCTAACCCAAGGAGATGTGCACTGGGTAGTGACCGAGTCAAAAGACACATCACAAATTGGATTGTTATCGCTCTTGGTATGTAACTATGAGTTCTCTCTTATATATAAGAGGTTTCACTTTGACCACTGCAGGAAACTCAGAAGGACTTCACTGATTCAGCAGAAAATACAATTCAGTCCTGCTGTATACTTCTACATGTGGTTATTTTTACTGAACTAGATGAAGTATTTTTAACCAAAATCACTTCCTTAAATGTTCAGGAGAGGTGAGCTCTGTTAACCTGTGCTGTGTGAACAGAACCACACCTGGACAACTGGTCCGAGGGCATTGTCTTTTAGCGTTCTGGTAACTCTGGTAACAGTGATGGGATAGCTGTGTGACTTCTGAGGGATTTAAATCCAGTTGGTTTTGTTAACTGGAGCAGCTCCCATCAGTTTTTTTTGACTCTACATTGCATTCTACACTTTAATAATTAAAAAATTACCATCTATTAATCAAGCTTGGAGGGATAGGCTACATCTGCACCTTTACTGGACACATTTATTACACACAAGTCTTTTGGGTGTTGTGTAGGTTCCCGTTTGATTATTTATTTGAGTCACTGTTGCACTGTTATCATGGCTATCATGAGATGAAAAAGGGTCTTTGGTTACTTGATACTTGTATACCAACAATGAAAAAAAATAAAACAATAGAAAGTAAATTAAGTAAATCCCAAATAATGACTGATGAGAGACTATGTATATAGCCCAGTGGTACAATTTGTCACTAAACAGGCCAGAAATCGACACCTGCATTCTCGAGCACATTCACTTCACACAGTTTAGCTTTGCAACCACAAGCAGGCACATTCTCTTAATGAAGCTCTTGGAGATCTTCTGTATGAAAGTTAACCTCAGGAATGTTCTGATGGAAAGGTCAAGGTTTGCCCTGTCGAGACAGCACTGACCTGTTGATGCGATTCTATCTGCTTGTTAAGCTGTGATGTAACAAATAATGTTTCCGGATCCAAGACTCCACTCAGTTCCAGTTGAGTTGATGAGGACTTTTTATTTATAGCACTCATTTAAGTTAAGTTTTTAAAATCTTACAATGCACACAGTCTTTTGACTCACGGTATCCCAGTCACAAATATTTTTAATGCTTCAGAAAAGATGAATCAGTCTGCCTAGCCACCAGAGATTTCAGAATGGGGATGAACGTAAGGATTATGATATTTTGGTAGTATTGCAGCGGACATTGAGTATGTCATATATATCACTTTATAATATGCCAAAAGCAAACAACTTCAAGTGATATGTTGTTTGTTTTTGGCATCTGATAAAGTGCTGGGACCCGAAAATGGTGACGTGTGACATCAGTCATAATAGGTGGATCTCTGAGGTGCGTTTTCTATCATCTTTGTTGACAGTCGTCTTTTTTATTATTAGAAAGTTAAGAGGTTTAAAGCTATAGGCTAGTTCACAAAAATGTGTCCCATTAACACTGAAATTCAGGACTTTGAATGCACCAGGAACTCTGTCGCACCCAAAAGTGTTTGAACACTTTAGCCACACTTAATTGATCCGATTGATTTATATAACACAATATCAAACCAAGTGGAGCTTTCATCACTTTTAAACCAAATGCTGGTTGGGTTTTTATAATGGGGTGATATGTTGGAAATTTTAACCTTGATGTAGCGTTTTATTTTCAGATGACTCTTGGTTTGATATTTGGCTCTCAAAATATTATTCAGAAATTAAACTCGGCATACTAAAATACGGTACATTTGTGGTCACCGTGCATAAGAGAAAGAAGTGAATGTGACATTAAAAAGCCCCTCTGCTGTCTCCCCATTTGGTTCTTAGCAGTTTCTAACTTGTGGCAATAAGGAAAGCAATGTGCTAGATTTCTCTCTCCCTCTCTTCCATAAGATGCAACACCAGCTGTCCAGGTCCCCCCCCCCCCAAAAAAAAAAAACATTGGCTAGCCCATTACCCCACCATAACTGGGTAACACTTTCTCTGATCACGCTCTGATCTCTCTGGCACTTGTTGGTTGTTTCTCTGTTTAAAGGTCTGACCTTATGGCGCTCAGCTGTAGAGAATGAAGGGCAGCAGGAACACAAGTCACCTTATAAATAGTTTCACATCAGCCATTACTGGCTGACTTCTACAGTTATTCGATTTGACATTTCCAGTGGTCACCGTCCCAGTTCCTAGTGTGGTTTTGTATTCAGCATAATAGTTTTTAGGTTTTTCCTGTCTTATATTTCACATATTTCACTGACAGAAGCATTGATAGAAGTAGGTGTGTTTATTTACAAGGTGCCAAGTTCACTACTTGAAGATTGTTCCATGCTTGGGTAATGCACAATGTAAAATGTCAAATTTACTGTGTCAAATCTCATTCTCCTAGACTGAGTTTCAGGTCAGTCTTAATGAAGCGGTCACAAATACCTACACTTTGCAAATCCACTCGCTGCCCTGCACATCTCTGTCCTGTTTTAATTTAATCCCACCCTCCTCTCCCCATCTCACTCCCTTCTATTATTATGTTGACAACATCACTCTCTATCACTCTTTTCCTGTGGTAGTGTATCTGTTTGGGCAATATAACATTCTTTGTTTTTAAAATCATTTTAAATGAATTAACTGCCAGTTAGTGGATGTGTAGATGTGTGAATTCTCTGTGGTAATGTAGTGGATCAAAGAGACAGTGTGACCAGTAGAAAGCTGTAGAGATTGGCCAGTTTCTTCAGTTTGTGTGACGTTTGACTGTTCTTTTGACAGCCCAGGGTTTAAAAGCCAGGTTCGTATGGACATGTTTTCACTCCACTTGCACTGCTGTTGGATTCTTCGGCGTTGTTGCTCGTCATCTGTCTGTTTTATTTTAGTGCATTCATCCGTTTGTCCCCACAAAACCCACCCGCCTCCCACGTCTGCCTGCCACGCCATTCACGGGGCCGGTGATTGGCCCCGGGCCACGTTTGTCTGATTCTGATTGGCTAATATGAAGGATTAAACTAAACAAAGACAGCTCTCTTCATCAAGTCCTGTTTCTCTTGATCTAATGGTTTCCTGTTTGGGAAAGAGGAGTTCACCATTGCTATGTAAAGTGCTCCACTCAGCAGGAAGAGGTAACGTGTGGTCAGCTCAATGCACTCTCTGTTTAGATGCTCCACCAGTCCTCAGTATGATGAAATGCTGTGTGTTGTTAGCAGAGGATGCTGCAGAGCCACTGCATTGCAGGCCTTTTGGGCTGGGCTTACTGCAGGCGCATCTGCACTGCTGATAAACCAAAGATCCTGGGACTTGCGCTCTTTCGATGCTGCGGTCTGGCGTCTCATCTGTACGCAGTGAGCTCATGCGTTTCATGATTAATTCTGTTCTACGGTCAGATTTTTTTAGAGGTACATGCAGGTCCCTTGCTGCAGTTGGCCATATGCTGGTTTTGATGTGCGCTCTGTGGCCTCCTCTGCTGACTATAAATATAGAAAAGGAAATGATCGTTATCCCACGGTCTTGTTCCTTTTTTCACCCCTGTAATTTGAACGCAAGAACATGCACAGAAGTGTTTAGATGTCCAGAGGCCCAAAGGGGATTTTGCACAAGATGCGCATTAGTGCAACTCCCCATGCTCTAACCATCTGGAGAAAACATTTTCACGTTCTGTCAACACGCGTATAAATACAATAACCTTAAGATTTGGTATAGATTATTTTTATGTATTTAAAAGGTTGTTTTTGTTTGGATATGAACCATGCAGAAGTAATAGTTGGTTCTGCTTTTTGTATATACAAGAACAATAATGCTAGTTGTTTTGAGATGCGCACTACTATTCAAAAAGTTAATGTTTTATAGCAAGACTTCACTTTTGTTTTGTTATAGAAAATTTCGATTTCAAATAAATGCTGTTCTTTTCAACTTTGAATTATCCATGAAGAGCCTTGTATTACTGTTGCCTCAAACCTAAAAACTAAAAAGCAATACTTTCAACCCAGCCCTATTATAAAGTTATAATAGGGCTGGGTTGAAAGTATTGTTTTTAATGAACCGATATCAATTCTTAAATCTATGATGTTTTTCTATTTGTGTGAAGAGAACTTGAGACATTAATTGTACCACTCTCATATGTCATTTTATTATGAAATAATAATCTTTTCTTAGATACTATCAGATACTGAACCATGAATGAACATCAGAATGTGTTAAAGAAAACACATGGCCTCTCTATTATCACACATGCCGTGTGTATTTTTTAAAACGGGTGTAATAATTAACAATACTACTGTTTTTTTGTTTTTGTTTGTTTTGGGTTTTTTTGCTGTTTTTTTTTTTTTTATCAGATTAGTATAGATAGATTAATATAGATTAAACTTTTAAAAACATTTAAATTATTACATTTAACATTTTAAATGTTAATGTGTATACAAACACATCCACAAAGTTTATGCGAAAGGCAGTGCTCAGAAGAAAATGCAACATGCATAAATTTCTGGTTAAACGTATAGTACAATATTGTACCTATATTGGCCTATATTGTTTAGACAAAAACCTAAACAATGGTGTGCTTGATTATTGGTTTATGTAACAGCTAATTTTCATATCCTTTTGTTGAAGGTAAGATAAACTGTGGAAATGGTCTTCTCAAATTTGCCACAGGCTTTCTCATTTCAATCCAATGTAATTTCAACCCAACCCTTAAGTGAGTTAGAGACTTTTCAGAAGGCCTATTGCATTAACCCCATTAAATAAATGGAAAAAAATATGATCAAATCCCAGTAGCAATTTTAACACCAAAACAGGGAAAAGAAATGGAGTAGCTAATTGAAGCACTGCTTAAAACAAAGGGTTATGGTTCTTCAATAACAGACTGTATTTTTACCAAATCAACATCCAAATTGGCCAAACTGTTGAAGGGCGTGGCAAACAATCAGCAGCGCTAGTGGAAAGTGGGTGTGTTCTGTGGGGGTGATCACTCCCTCCCTACCCATAATGCTCTAACCTAGTTCTTGCTCCACTCCTCGCCTCTCACACAACACTCATGGCTGCTTCATCTTATGCTCACCCTCTGTAGGTTGTAACATCTGTTTAGATGACTTTGTGCATCACCGCTGTATGCTCGTCCTCATCTCTAACAACATCCTGAGCTCTCTGCTGCCCTTTCCCTCCCTGTATATGCTTACTACTATACAGACATGACTAATACCGCCGTTTCTTTTTGTTAAAAGTGGTTTAACAAAAAGCTGCATGATGGTTAATGGGTTTTTTGTTTGCACCTATTTCCTTTTTTGTTCATAATGGCCTTTATTTGTGGTGTGTGTGTGTGTGTAGATAAGTATTTTTTCTTTCAGTGCACACTTTTTCATTTATATATTACCCATATAGGTATTTTTCTTTACGCTTGGATCAGATGAAAGCTATTTATTTGTCATGACTTCAAGCTTGAATTTTTTTCTTACTCTTGCATTTCATATTTTTCTTTCTATATCCTTTGTTTTCCTATATCTTTTTTTTTTTTTTTTTTTAAAGCAGTCAGTCATGTAAAACAGCAACGTGCACTCACACACATGCAGATCGGGCCTCTCAATGGTAACCTGAGGCCTCCCTCTCTCTGCACTTTTCTTTTTGTCTCCATAAATCTATCGATCTACTTCTCTGTCTCATTCCTCAATCTCCTTCTTTCACTCTTGTTACAGCTACATACTGTATGTTTGTTTTTTTGTTTTGTTTTTTTTGTTTTTTTGGTGTTGCCTATGTTATCATAATGAACTCACAAAAAGCTTGTGAAAGTTTTTGGTTTTTATGTGTATGCAAGCTCTTTGTCTGTGCCGTTCCTTCCTCCTATAGTTGTTTGTATATTAATCTCCCTCCCTGAGACGGTTTATATATGTATTTGTGCCATAATACGTATATAACCGAACGTCCCTCCCTCCTTCCTTTGAGACTGAAAGTGAATTAGTAGACTCAGAGGTTGGTAGCGTTTACGTCCCTTTTCTTTGAGTGTTACCTTCACTAAAGGCCCCTTTTTATGCTATAGATCAGATGTTAGACTATAGACTTTAGGATGGGTTCAATTAATCCTGCACAGAAACAGATGTGCCTTATTACAGAGCCCAGTGACTTTTCCTCCTCTTGTTCTTTCTATCTATCTCCCTCTGTTCTTCCTCCCTCTCTCCCCCTCCCTTCTGCTCCCCATCTGACAAGGAGTTTAAAGGTGTAGCAGATGTTGCTAATGTTGATGACAGTGAGTGAAGATGTTTTGACAGTTGTCTGGCTACCACATGTACTTGTGAGAGACTGAGTGTGTGCGTGTGTGAGGAAAGCGCTTCTTATTATTGGAATATTGTGGTCTTTCTTTCCTCTCTTCCTCACATCAGGATAACATTGGGCACCGGCTCCTTCAGAAACATGGCTGGAAGTTGGGTCAAGGCCTGGGCAAAACCATGCAGGGTAAGCAAGCGACCCTCTCTATCTAACTCAGTCTCTCCCACTCTTTCTCTCTCTTGATTTCCACCCAACAGCATCGATGCCGTATGGTTTGATCCCTTGTAAAAATGTTTTCTTTCTTTCTTTTCTGATCTCTCTTTCTCTCTCTCTCTAATCTGTTCCAGCACATCATTTGTATTTCTCATTTGTACTGACATGGATGTCTGTGAGGAATGAGTTTGTTTGGACTGTAGTGTTGCTATATACAGTGAATGGGGGAAGACAGGGTGAGATGGATAGAGGAAGATAGAATGGCATGAGATGGCTTCATGCTAGTGGTCGAGAGAAGATAATATGGACATGAGATGGGCATTTGAGTTATTTAGTAGTTGAGTAACACAGCAGTTGAAGTGGTTTAGTTAAATGGTTTAGTTTCAAACTTTACATTTTTAGTTGATGCAAAGAAAAACGAAAATGTAATCTTCAAGGTCATTGAAGGAAAGAAAGCTACAACTTGACTCTTTACAGTAAAAATTAAGCAACCATGGGAAATGATTTGGAAATACAGCATTTCTGTTAATATGTATAATATGAATCTGTTTCAGCCACAATATTGAACAAACCCAACTATGAAACATCCAGAGTGCTAAAGAACCAAAAGTTTTATGTTTGCAAGGGCAAAGATTAGCCGTTTAAAAGATAACCAGGATCTAGTCAATTGAACTACTGACTATTATTGAACGGCGTAGGTGAGTTAAATTTCATTACAGAATTGATTCAGTAGGAAAAGTTAAATCAGTTTCTACTACTTGACTTCTCAGTTACTCATGAACATCCCTGATATGGACAGACATACCCTTTTTTTTTTAATGTAGCCCAGGATCAAAGGAGAAACAAAAACACAAACCTTCATGAGATCCTCTCACACCAGATAAAAGCAATCATTGTCTTCTTGTAATCTTCAGAGGAAGATCAGCTCTTTCGTTTCTTTCTCCTTCCCTCTCTCCTCTCCCAGTCCCCCTTCACTTTCTCCCCTGCACTTGGCTTGTGGCCTGCAGAATGTCAGAGATGCTGTATTAATGCAGTCTTGTCAGTGGTTGTTTGGTCCGCATGTGTGCGAGAAAGTAGAATAACATTCATATGAGCCTTTAGGGCTGGGCAATATATTGCATGATATATTCATACACATCTAGTCAGTAAAGCTGTTTCTTTGAGTAGCGATAAATCTCTATCAGCTATTTTCAAATGGAGTGACAGTTAATACACTGAGCTGCAGATCACTGACAAGCTACGTGATATCAGGTTCAGTGTCGCAAATGAATCGCCCGCAAAAATGAACACGACATTGCATAGATGGCGGTGATCTATAGCTCTGTTTTTGTCACTGCCGCTAAACAAACAACCAGCTTTACTGCACACGATGCACATGAATATATCATGGAATATGTCGCCCAGCCCTATGAGCCACTCTTCCCTGAAGAAGATCCCTTGTCTCTCATTGCGCAAAGAGCAGAGTTGAGATGTACGGAGTGTAAGATTTAATGTTGACTTATCTTAAGGGAAACTTGTAGCACTTGTGAGCAGAAGTCACGTCATACTTGGAAGGGAGCGTCTTTTTTGAACAAGGACAGAGTAGATGCTTAAATTACCCCCTAGACGTACAGTAAAGTTAGCTTTAAAGACCACTCTGTTTTCGGTCATTACCTCATGCTGGTACAGTCATTGGCCAACAGAGGTCCATGTAGAAATTGATAAATGGTTACTGAGACACACACACACACACACACACACACATATCTTATCATCCCCTCAGGATGCATGTGTGCTGTAGTCACACTGCGAAGCCTGTGGGAAATAAAGCACACAATGAGGAATGTTAACATACGTCATCCTCTGAGTGCATCACTTTAATAGTAAGTGCAGAATAAAATGTAGTGTGTATTTATAGCCTAAAAGGATGTTTAGATATCGAAGCACATTTCAACAGAAGGAGAGATTTGTGATGTTCAAGGTCTTGATCTTTCTTTTGTTCTTTCCCTTTATTTCTCACTACAGCTTCGGAGCGTGTGGGAGGTTTTGTTTGTTTGCACAGAAACATGAAAACACCCTCATGTTTCAGTAAATTGAACGGCCCACATGCAAATCAGTATTGTCTGTTCTCAACACAAGGTGAAAGAAGACAAACCCAGCTGCCTTTTTGAATTGACCTTTACAAATCGTTTTAGCAGAAGGTTTGGAGAAAACTTGCTCTGACAGAAATCAATGGTCTCACTTAGAACCTCTGTTTAAAGTAAACAGTGAAGGTTTGTGTCAGCTAACTTTTGCAAGGTCATTTGGCCCATCAGGCGAGTTTGTGAGTCTCTCCCTTGAGACTGCTTTTATTGCACACATGCACACTCTAGACACTGCCCTGCAGCTGTTAAGAAAGCTCTGCTGTTTAAGTGCTGAAGTCAGCGTTGTGTAAAACCCCAAGATCTTAATTCAGTACTCCAGTGCGCATAAATGGGAAAGGCATCCTGTCTTTTTTTTATTGTTTCCAGTGAGCGCTTCCCTTAATATCCCATAGCAAGTACGAAAAATAGCATTAGCAGGATAATTATTCAGGAAAGATGCTTTAAATGAATCAAAAGTGACAGTAAAGACATTTCTAATGTTACTCAATTTTTCCTTTTACCTTGTTAGCAAAGAATCTGTATCCGCTTCCCCAAAAATCTTAAGCAGCACAACTGTTTTAAAGATTAATGGTGTAAAAATATATATTTTTTTGAGCAGCAAAGCATGTTGTCTGATGAGAATTGCAGCTGTGCCATCACAAGTAGAAATAATATTTTATTATAATTTACAATTTAAAAATGTTTCATAATTTTCTGATAATGCTTCACAATAAGTCAGTGTTTTGTTTAAATAAGTACAGCATGCAAAACTCTTCACCAATATTCACCAGAATATTAATATTAAATCAGAAATGGTTTAAAAAGATGTACTTTTTTAGCTTATTGCTTAGTTTTATATTGTCAGCACTACTTCACACAGACACAGCGTTTCCCTAAACAGTGACAGCAGAACGCCGGCTCTCCTTTTGGCCTTTGCTGTAGCGGCTCACACTCCATTGGCTGCTTTCTTAGAGCTCACAGTGCTGAGAACCCAGAGGAAGTAGCCATAGCCAGAGGTTGTCATCCCGGCCAAGTCAAATGTGTGACAGATTAGGAATGTTTCCAGTGTTCACTGGCACGCCCATCTGTTTTGTAGCTTGGCAAAGACATTCAAAAGATCAGATTTTTGCCCTTTCTTGGTTGCCGTCATCCTGTCATCGTACTGTTTGTGTTTAATACATAGAGCAGACAGGGAGTGGCTGAAGTTTATTTGCAGTGGAAGAGATGTTCCAGATCAGATAAATGTCCTAGAGCTTCCAACGAACTTGAGGAAGAAGATTAGTTCCATCTCGCAGGGCCAGAGTGAGAGCTTGTGCAAAGCGAGCACACCAAATTACACGCAAATCACATCTGTGGAAAATTGAGAAAATGAGTCAGAAGAAAGTGAACGGTTTATGTGTTTGATCCAGTCAAGTGTTCAGGTTGGGAACTATCTGAAAACACACTCACTCTTAGTAACAAAGGGCTCTGCTGCGTACATGCACAAACAAACTGTTCACCCATTCTGGTGCTCACGCCATGGTGTTTGAACCTTATCCTTTTCCTCTTCTCTATCTTTTGGACAGAGCCTTGGTACTGAGTGTGCATTTACTGAAATGTCTCCCCAATGCTTTGAGTTTCCATTGTATTGACTCTGTTTTTTTACTCTTCTTTCTTTTTTTTTTCTTTTTTTTTTACTCTTGTTTTTTAGGTAAGGTTTGTAGGACCTCCCCCACTGTATGTTTGTGTGTATGTTTGAGTAAGTGTGCGTGTGGATGTTTTTTTTCTTGAAATAATACGTAATAACTCTCCCCCTTTTACAGTGTAGCCTAACGGCTTCTTTTAGTTCTTCTCTCTACGCTTACAATCACTAAACGCTGTCTGCTCAAAATACCAGCGCTACGATTTGAAACTCATACCAAAATGGAATCAGTAAACATTAAGTAGAAATTAATTAATTGTCCACTGTTTTATTTCTTTATTTTTTGTTTACTTCTCTTGATTGTGTTCAGAATTCACCCATGTTAGAATAGTCCCTTCTAAATATTAGTGTAATGTATGTTTGGCTGCGATGGGGGTGTTTTGATTGGCTGAGAACATGAGATGGGGCCCTCTGATTGGCTGTGAATATGATTCTGCCTCTTTCCCCTGAATGGCTTGCCAGAATGAGCCTCAATCTCCTGCCCATTCTCCCCCTCCTTCCGCCTTCGATCGGTCTATCTGCCTGTGTCCACTTTTGTGAAGTGAATGTACACCTGTGGTACATGTGGGAGTGGAAATTGTATGTGCAGAGTGTGCGTGCGTGTGTGTGTGTGTGTGTGTATGTATCACCAAAACAAGGGGTAGGGGCTCAGGTGTTTTAGCTTGCAGGGAGAAGTCTTCACACCATCCCACCTGCATCCCACTTCTCCTCTTATAAATGTACTTACTCGTGAAAGCCTCACCTGACTTGACCCATCTCCTTCCCCCTCTCCTGCAGAGCATGCTGGCTGTAGAGACCCAGTCTTGTGTAGCTGAGTTTTAAGCAACGCAGGATACCACAAAACAGATTGCAATTGATTTCTCGATAAACGGCGAGATGAAAACGGCTGTAAAAGCGATCTAGTCCTCTAAAGGTGCCTGCTGGCCTATAAGAACGATGCGCTGCTAAAAGCTCACTCACAGCGTATGCTTCTCATAGCTCGTGCAGCTGCGTGAGGAAGTATGCATACGAGGGCCTCTCTCTCAAACACATTCACGCGGAGACTTGGACCCACATGGGGCATTGGAGAAAGGGGGAGTGTGCTCCTTTTTTGGACTGAGTGATGTGATGGTTGATAGATTTCTGTTGAAGGACAATCAGCCAAGAGAGGGGAAACGAGAGAGCGGACAGCTTTAGGACTGCTTTTATTTCAGGTTCTCCTCTGAAAACCTGTGTTTTAGAGGGAAGTACGAAATTAGAAACCCGAAAGCCTGAAATTATAGTACCAGAACTGAGCACTCAAGAGGAGGAGAGAAGGAGTGTCAGGGATGGTGAGAGGGTATCCCTGTAATCACCCAGGCCCATTGGTAGGGGGTACACCAAAGCCCCCGCCCCCAAACCCGACCCCTAACCCTTTACCACTTACCCCTGAACGCTCTCTTTGTGCCTCAATCTTCCTGCTTAACCAATTGGTGTTTCTTTTTTGCAGCATTATGATCCTGGCCATGTTGTGCTGATGGTAAACTTAGTGGTAAATGTTATTTTTACCCCGATTGAATTGGTTATTATTTTTTTATTTAAGCTTTCATTTTTGTTTTTTTGTTTTTGTTTTGTTTGATTTTACTTCCCCCATTTCTTGTTTTGATATGACTGTCATCATCAGAGCACCAGTGTTTAATAGGCTTAAACTGTCTCTACCTCTCTTTGTATTAGTCTTCATTCTGCTGCCCGTCTCTTAGTGTTCAATATGCACTCTTCTAGAACACTCTCATTCTGTTTGTTTTCAGTTTTTGGGGGGATATTTAGACCCACTTCCCCTTTTTTGTTGCATTGCACCCTTTTCGTCCAGTCTCGTTATGGTTTTTTTTGTTGTTTTTTTTTTTTCAATGGAATGCATAATGCTAGTCTTGACCTCTCATTGATCCCAAAGATTGTTGGGAAGGGAAAGGATTGAGATCGCTGACTTGGGGGCCTGATTTTGGGATTCCCACCTACATTTTTAGGGAAAATTCTTAAACAACCCACTCAGATGATCAGCTAATGCTAGATATCGAATTTTTCCAATTAGATATGATATAATGTTACAAGACACAATAACCAGATGCCTCAATGTTGTTTAGTTATCTAATTCATACGAGGCTCATTTGTTATATACTGTTTCTGTTTTGTTATGAGAAACTCTTGTGCACCCTGGTGGTAGGAGGAATCCCTCAGCACACTTTCCTGCAAGCTCTGGTGAGGGCTGGAATCCCGTCAGGCCCTTATCGTTTCCGTACACGCTCCTTTATCGCTTCATTACAGGAACAATTATACCACTGGGCTGAAACTCAAGTCTTTCTCTGCCACAAATTAGACCATCTTAAGCTTCAAAATTGTAATGATTTTTTTTTCTTTTGCTCCAGGGCTAGAAATGAATGTTTTATCCATCATATAGACTCGAAACACTGTTTTCTTAAAATGCTCTACTGATGATTTAAATCCTTTTAATTTCGAGAACTGTGACCTATATTGATAGACCTATAATTATTTTTATTTTGCATTACTTTTATTTTATTTTAGATCAAAAAACAAAGCAGTGCATTTAGGAATCACACAATTATAATGTACAGTCAGTGCCAATAGCCTTGTGGGCAGTACGTGTCACAACTTCACTTCGCTTTCTCCTACGCACTGTGCTTTCATAATAAAGTAAAATAAAAATAAAAACTAACAACAATAAGGCAATGCATGTATTATAAATACATTTTACAATATTATTAAAAACCAACATCCTTAAATATCTATCGAATCAGAAAAACTTTTTTGTTAGTGTATATGTGAAGTTCCTAACCCTTTATTGTGGCAAGTTACTTCTAATATTATTCAAACATTTTTCTTGCCTTTTGTCATTAGATCAGCCCAAGGGTATGAACTGGTCCTGCTTTTAACTCGAACGACCCCTCCCCCCAAAAAATTGTCAAAAAAAAGAGGAGACTGACAGAAAAAAAAAACTGAAATTCAAACGATTGATTGGAGTCTGATTGACTGTGACCATGGTGCTAGCCTATGCAGCCGCAAATTAGTATGACTTCTGTTCTTGTGCCTTTTCTCCTTAATTTGAGACCCCCACCCTTTCCTGTCTCTGTGTCTGTATGTTTACCACCCCCACCCCATCCCCACACTCTCCCAGGTAAGTACATCCTTTCCCCAACCCTGCACTGTCACCATGGCAACCTCTGGCCTTTGACGTCACTCTGCTGCTGTAGCTCAGTGCTTGTGTCCTTATTGTCTCTGTTCTCTGTCTTTCTCTCACTCCCTGTGTCTCTTCTTTCTCTCTCTTTGCTTCGTTTGGCTGGTTATGAGTGGATTAAGCATTTTTGTGTCAATGTTCAATTTAGTTTTGATTGTGCTTTTTTTTTTTTTTTTTTTTTTTTTCTCGTTTCATTCTGATTTGTGTTCATTTTTCTGATGTTACTTTTCCTCTGATCTAGGTCTTTTCACAGCTTGTGTATAAAAAACATGACAGGCTATGACTATCAGTAAAACAAAGCACTATTTCAGCATATCATATGGGTCACAAACCTTCATTTGCATCCAGGTGTGGCCTGCAGTCAGGTAGGAAAATCAGACAATGAGCAGCCAGAGAAGGTTCAAACTCAGAAAACCTAAATGGTTGTAAAGACGAGAGTAATATGGAAGGCACACTGTAGACCAGGCAGACAGTGTCGTCGCAGTGCTGTGAAAAGATGCACTGAATGCTGATATCTTCCCCCTCTAAGTACTCCCTCCAGCAACCCAAATGCCTCCCTGTCATCTGAGTTAAGAACATGAGTTGGACAGAAAGCAATGTGAGACATGGTTTAAAAGAGAGGGAGGGAGATAACAGGAAAGAAAATGAGCAAGAAAGAGAGGATGGAAAAAGACCTCCTTAAGCAGGCCACTGTAGGGATGCTGCGGCAAATTCTATGAAAACTTGAGCCCAACCTTCCCCTACTTGTTTTCTGTCCCATGCCTTTTTCAACAGAAGTTTCTATCAGGGTATGCAGTTCATTACAAAACAAATTGGCAGCAAACTCAAATGGTAAACGATTAAAACTAGGCTTAGTTACAATCACATCGCAGCACCTGGAATGGCCTTTTAGAGGAGAGCTGCACAAGAAGCTGTGAGAATGGCTAGAGTTTGGTTCACTGTAGCTTTCTGGTCTCTTGCACTTGAAGGCAGTCTCTCTAACCCAGCACCCTGTGCTCTAAGCAGGCTGTCCCGCCCCAAGTTTTCTCTTGTGTCTGAGCAAAAGTCTAACCTTTGTCCCTTCTTTCTCTGCCTTTCCCCCAACTTCATAGGACGAACTGACCCTGTGCCCATCGTCCTCAAATATGACGTCATGGGAATGGGCCGCATGGAAATGGAGGTGAAAAGTTTATTTGTTGTTCTTTTTACTAAATAATAATATAAATTTATGCCTCCTAACCTTTGTGTGTATGTGGGTGCCCTCAGCTGGACTATGCAGAAGATGCCACAGAGAAACGCCGGGTACTGGAAGTGGAAAAAGAAGACACAGAGGAACAGCGTCAAAAATACAAGGTGATATTCTGTGACCGCAAAATTGTTCATTACCTTTTTCTGTAAGTCTTAAAGGGGAGGCCAAATTCTTCTTTTTTCCTGACATCAGAGCAACTGAGGATGCCTTAGTGTTGTTTTTGATGGTAAAAAGACACAAACAGGAGACGATTGCTATGAATAGAGCTGTTTTTGAAGTGAAAAGGGTGTTGAGGAATTTTAACAGTATGTTGCAGGCATTTTATAAGTACCATAAAGAATCATCAACTTGTGGTAAATAGGCATCCAATTTCCCCTTTAAAAACATTTTGGTCAAACCTGTTCACATAGTTTCTTTCCAGTCCTCCCCAGTTACCTCTTTTGTCATAGAGTAGCCATGGTTTCATTTCTAGTTAAAATTCTGTGAATGTTTGAGATTGATTTGTCACAGTCACTACGCTTGGACTGATACAAAGCTTCTCTTGTTCCACTGCAGCACAACCACATACAAACAAACATGCAAAAACATGATTGAGGATAACTGTGGGTAATCTAAGCAAAGTTTGTCTCTCTCAAAAGCTGTGTGGTGTTTGAGGACATAAATGTTAATATGTATGCTGCATTCTTCCTAACACAGACTCAATGGCAAACTATGCTACATATGACATACACAACTCAGCATATTTATTTTTCTTTGCCACTAATGACAAAAATTTCCTATGCAAGTGAGTTTTCCAAGCCGATTTCAGTTCATTAATATTTCATAAGTTGATCTGTGTTTTGCAGGATTTTGCAGAGAAGGAAAAAGCCATAGCAAAAGCTTTAGAGGACCTGAGGGCCAATTTTTACTGTGAACTGTGTGATAAGCAGTACCAGAAACATCAGGAGTTTGACAATCACATCAACTCCTACGATCATGCACACAAGCAGGTATGAGAGATCTGCATCAACATAACTGTGTTTAACAGTTTGCACTTTCAGTAAATTTAAACACAGAGTAATTTTCTTCACATTCAAAGATCAATTTGTCTTACAAAGCTACATCTTATAACAAATTCTTATTCCTCTCGGTTTAATCCTACAGAGACTGAAGGAGCTGAAGCAGAGAGAGTTTGCCCGCAATGTGTCTTCTCGTTCAAGGAAGGATGGCAAGAAACAGGAGAAGATGTTGCGGCGGATTCATGAACTGGCCGAACAGAGGAAACAGCAAGACCAGTAAGTTAAATTTAGCAGAACTTCTAATAGTTTTAAAGGGAGGGTTGCCAGTTGTAGCACAAGTTCTCATTCTTTGTTTTATTTTGCAGTGTCCCTGGTAGTGGTCCTATGTTTAAAACTACCACAGTGGCAGTAGATGGAGAAAAGGGGGAAGACTCCATGGATGGAGTGCCTATGACAGTGGACACCAACACGGAGGCTATTGAAGATAAGGGAATCTGTAGTGTTAGTGGTCAAGGCTCCCCTAGAACAGGCCCTACCATCAGCTTTGGTTTTAACAAAGCTTGCTCTTCTCCTTCTGGAGGCTCACAGGCTCCCAAAGTGAGTGTCTCCTTCTCTTTTGCTAAGAAAGCACCAGTCAAACTTGAGACGGCTGCCGCTGTGTTTACAGACCATGGTGAGGAGATGGTGGAAGGAGAAGAAGGTCAGGAAGAGGGAGGAGAGGACGTAGGTGTGGTATCCACCACAGATATCCCTCACACACTAGTAGGAGGAGGAGGAGGAGGAGAAGGGGGTGGAAGTGGTGGGGGTGAGGAAGAACAGTCGCCACCAGATGATGGAGGTTCCCTGGCCTCGACTTTGAACAAACTGAAGATGATGATGAAAAAGGAGGAAGGTTACTCTGGACAGGAACCACAGTATTACCATTATGTACCACCTGCACATTGTCGGGTCAAGCCGCATTTTCAGTTTCTGCTTTTCATGAAGGCTTCAGACCAGTGTGATAGCAAGGAGGAGGAGGAAGATGGAGCGAAAGATGAGAAGGCAGCAGCAGGTAACGACGGAGAGGAAAAACATGTCAAAATCAGTAGCTGCACATCTGAAAAAGACACTGAGAATGAACCACCACAGACACAAAGCACAAATCCCACATCAGATACAGTGAAGACAGAGGAAGAAGCAGTTAGTACACCTGCAGGGCAAAGTGATACAGCAGAAGTGGATAGCTCGTCCCAACGAGCTGAAACCAAGCAAGTAATATCCGAGCCTATAGACGCCGGTCCCCGCATGCCAACTGGGCCTTTCTTTCCTGTGCTAAGTAAGGATGAAAGCACCACCTTGCAGTGGCCTTCTGAATTGTTGGAGTTTACTAAGGCTCAGCCATCCCTCTCCTACAGTTGTAATCCTCTTTATTTTGACTTCAAACTGTCACGAAACAAAGGAAACTGGGCAAGTAAAAACAGCAAAGCTGCCAAGCCAGTTTGCGCTGAAGGACGAGAGGGGTCTAAGCCTGTAAACACAGACGGCACTCCTGCCACTAGTGGAGAGGCTTGCACTGCAACAGTGATTGCAGGATCCAGTACAGTTAAAAAAGAACATTCGTCCTTGAAAGAGGCGGGTGCTGAGAGCGAGAACAACGAGCAGAAATTACAAAGTAATGAAGATGTGTCTGCAGGGTCAAAGAAAAAGAAGAAAAAGAAACACAAGAAGTCAAGCAAGCGTTCCAAACGTAAAGAAAAAGCAGCAGTGGAGCAGGAGTTAGAAAATGAGACTCCAGGAGAGAAAACTAAAAAGAAGAAGAAACACAAAAGAAAGAAAAGCAAAAATAAACCACATAGCACTGATGAAATTGGAGGAGAGGGAGGTGATAGCAAGGAAAAAGAGAAAGACAAGGATGACAAAGATGGAGTAGCCACTGCTCAGTCATCGGGAGTAAGCACATCCCAGGAAGGAGGAAAGAGAAAACGTTCCCACAAAATGTCAACGTGGTCTGGAGTCGAGGAAAGCAGTGCAGGAAAGCCTAGCTCTACAGAGGAACACAATGGTACTAAACGTCTTAAACCTGACACTAACACATCTGCCGCATCCTGCTCTGCCTCTGCCCAAAAGAGCATAAGTGGAGGTCGACCTCGAAGTAGTGACAGCGAGGAGGATGGTGGATCATCCTCTCAACGTTCTCGACCCGCTCGGCGTCGTTCCACGCCACCACGTGAGCAGCGGAGACACCGCAGTGACGATTCTGGGCGATCAGGACGCTCACGTAGTAGGTCGTCTCGTCGAGGAGACCACAACCATAGGCGCCACAGAGATCAAAAGTCACGCAGTCGATCCTACTCTAGTAGCTCTGACCGTTCCTCGGCAGGGAGCAGTGCTTACAGTCGCCGTAGCCATAGCTATTCAGACAGTTACAGTGACTACAGTGATGAAGGACGTCGCCGCAGATCAAGAAGACCTTCCTCTGACTCAGACTATGAAAGGCGTGATAGTGGGCGATCCCACAGGCGACGTTACTCCCCGTCATCTTCGGAGGAGGACTCTCGTTCACGTTCACGCTCACACAGCCGCAGGAAGCATCATCGGCGGAGACACCAACGGAGCAGTAGTCGCAGCTCTAGTCGTAGTAGTAGGAGTAGCAGTGCTCATTCCTACAGACGCAGCAGCTACAGTCGTAGTCGTAGCTCCGCCAGTCGTTCATCTAGCTCCACCAAGGGCTCTCCACATCGGCACGGTCACAGTCGGCGATCTGACAGTTCGACTCGGCGAAGGGATTTCAACCGGTCGCGAATCTACCGTTCCCAGTCTCCAAGGTCCTCTTCCCGCACACAAACCCGAAACAGCAACTCTTCATCGGCGCAAGGAACAAGAGGTGGTGGAGCTTCGTCTAAGGAGGGAGGAGGGGCAGCGGAGCATCGAAATTCATTCACGGCTCGACAACTTCTGGAAAAAATCCAATCTAAAAAAGGAGGGGAGGAATCTGGTACTGGCACCAAGACAGGCCTCAAAATCAAGGACCCTCCACAAGGATACTTCGGGCCGAAGCTCCCCCCTGCCCTTGGAAACAAAAGCATGTTGCCCCTTTTTGGCAAGCTCCAAGCAGGAAAAAAGCCACCGTTACTTCCTTTTACACGTTCAACCAACGGCGGAAAGTCGGAGCAAGGGAAAATTTCAGATAGTAATGAGGTTATCCTGGTAGAACCCATTCGTGAGTTTCCACCACCACCTCCTCCACCTCAGCCACCAGTTCAACAGCAGCAGCAACAACAACAACAGAAGCAGCAATTGGAGGAGGCTGTATCAACTGTAGTGGTGCCTGAGGAGACCAGACATCCAGCCTCAGACCCTCCAGTCCTTCATGAGTCTCAACCACAATATGAGCAGGATCCAGCAATGATGATGTCTCAATACCAAGGTGAACCCAGACAAGACCCCAACAATCCCATGTTGGACGGACATTTAATGGGGCAGGAAATGGGTCCGCAGCCTACTATGCACGCCTACCCCGGTTACCCTCCAAACATGGAGGATGGGGAAATGGGCATGGAACCTGAAGAGGATGGTCTTGCACCTTTAGAAAGTCAACCAATCACCTTTACCCCAGAGGAAATGGAGAAATACAGCAAGTTGCAGCAAGCAGCTCAACAGCACATTCAGCAGCAACTGCTAGCCAAGCAGGTGAAGACCTTCCCCTCAGCTGCAGCTGCTGCGGCAGCAGCTAACTTGGCAGCAGCGGCCAACCTTGCCCCCGCGCCACCGCCCCCACCAGCTGCACTGCAGCCTATCCACATTCAGCAACCCTCAGTTTCTGCAGCTTCTGCTACCTCTATTACCACAGTTCAACATGCCATCCTTCAGCACCACGCTGCTGCTATGGGCATCCATCCCCATACCACACATCATCCCCACCCTGCCCATGCCCAGCTGGCCCAGGTGCACCACATACCTCAACATCATCTAACCCCTATCTCCTTGTCACCACTGGGCCATTCTTTGGGTCATTCACTGGGTCACTCTTTAGGACACACCGGCTTGATTCCAGCCCACCACACTGCCTTCCTTTCAGGTCAGCCTATACATATTATACCAGCCTCAGCACTCCATCACACCCCTCTTGCTCTACACCATGTCCCACACGCCGCCCTTTACCCAACTCTTTTCGCCCCTCGGCCAGCCACTGCTGCGGCAGCGGCTGCCCTACAACTACATCCACTACTTCACCCTATCTTCTCAGGGCAGGACCTTCAGCACCCTCCAAATCATGGCTCCTGAAAATTCTCTCAAAGAGAGGGCCTGGCCCAGCAGTGTGAGGTTTTAGCTACCGATTGACACGATCTGGCGACACACTGTCCTCTACGTGCTCTGCTACCTTAGGGTGACCTCAACAGGGCTGTTTAGGAGTACATTTAAATTGAGGACAGAATGATCTTCTTGGTTGGCGTTTGAGATTGTAATGGCCTGAACCAGAAGCTAGATTGGCAGGTTCATGTATGTAACAGCATATATATATTCACACAAGGAGTACGAGTTGCAAGAATTGGTTTATAGTCCAAGATGTGGACCTTATAACTAGGAAACCACTGGCATATTGTTTTGTTTTCTATGGTATGTCATAAATTTTTGTTCATTTCTCTGTGTTATATATATTCCAGAAGCTCACTGGCTGAAGCCATAATCAAGATCTTTGTTGTAGGCTTTTAGCGTGGTTTGCCACAGTTGATATTTGGTGGTCTTGAGGGTCATTTTTGGAGACTTGTTTTTCTGTGTACTAAGCATTCATGAAATTTGCAGAATTTATTAACTTGTCATATGAATATGCAAAGAAACACTTCAGCCTGCTATACAAAAGCAGGGTGTGATAAATTGATGATTGGTTTGCTGAAATGTAATATTTGTGTAATATTTGATCATTTTCAGTTAATACCAATTATCAGAAACAGTTGTACCATACTCTGATCAAAGGGTGTCACAAAACATGAACAAAATGATTTAAATAAAAGCCATACTCGGCACTCAACTGTGTTAAGCTATTTTTGCTGTTTGGTTGTAAATCAATATAAATTTTCCAAAAATAGTGAACGAAACCGACATCATACATGTTGATGTCAAGTGTTTTATAACGTCACAGGCTGTTGCAACTGCATAACAGGTTACACTGGGATTTGAAGGTTCCCATTCCTTGTTATAAAAATTGTGAAATCTTGCACTGAAAAAATGTACATTTTGAGATGCTGTTTTTGCATCTTGTAACAACTGTATGATTGTAGTATTCTGCAATAATTTTATTTTCTATTTGATTTTAAATTATTTTTCTTTTTTGGAAAATGTTTTCTTTCTGTACAATTAGTTAAATGTAAATAAAGTTAACGTAGTGAAACTATGTAAAATAAAGGTTTGTAACACGTTTAAAAAATGCTAATAAAAATAATAAAATGAAATGGGTGGAAAAGCATTTGTAAACATGATCAGGGCTGGTACTACCAAGGTCAGGAGTGTCTTTGCAAAGTGGAGGGACGGCAGAATGTGGCAACTTTTGTTGACATGAATTGTACTGTAAAAGGCAGCAATGATATTAGCTTTTTTAAATCCTCCTTGATGCATCAGCAAATAAAAACTTTGACTTGTAATTCTGATGCACAAGTGTGATTCATTTATGTGTGTGCGTGTGTGAATAATGTTTATATATATATATATATATATATATATATATATCATACCATATATAAGTATATATCAGTAGTCAACATTTGAAGTGGATCAAAAAAAGTGCATTTTGGTTTTAAAGCTTTCAATCCACTTCAAATGTTGATTAATGTGTGTGTGTGTGTGTGTATATATATATATATTGTATATGTATATATTTATATTTTATTTATATTAATATGAAAATGGTTCAGTAAAAAACCACCGCCTTTTACGGTTGTATAATACAGGCAAAATATTTCAGGTTAACTTGCATTACATTCCAAAAAAGCCTTAATTTGAACATCAGCACCGCAAAAAAATTGCAATAAAACCAGGTAGATATAGAAATACAGAATAAATAACATGCCACTCTTTAATGACAGGCTATTTATTTTGCAAACCACCATGACCTGTCCTCGCTGCTTAGGAAGTGGTGAACCACGGGAAGTGCAACGCCAGCTGCAAGCAATCAGAAAAAGATATGCCATTTGTGAGACATCTGTGCCTGAATTTGATTTCAATGGACGTAGTAAGAACCTGAAAAGAAACATACAAAAATAGTGAAACGACACTAAAAGCAGACTATGCTTATCCTGATCCTGACACACCAAGAAGGCTTTCTATTGACCCCAGTGTGTGTGCAGGTACTGACTGAACTTTTAACGATCAAAAGCGTTTCAAATGTTAAACCAAAATTACTTGTTGAAAATAAAACGCAATACCTAGGATTTACTTCACTGAGAAACAAGGCTGTCCAACACACATCGATTATTTTAAAGTACATGTAACAGTTACCTTAACTGTAAACGTATTTGTGTAAGGTTAATATTTACTAAGGCGTTTGGCAAGGTAGGCTAACGTTTCACTCCCAAGTACTTCACCCAAATTTTCCAGCAGTCCTGGTTGTAAACACTAGATGGCACTGTTGGAGGGAAATCAAATGTATTAGCTCGAGGATACTTTATTATTGAAAAGTTTTCACCAGGAATCATTTGAAAGAAGCAATATTCTGTTAAATATCAAGAGCTTTCCATTTTCTCTGCTTACGGAGGTGTGATTTTAAGACATAACACAAGTATTAAGGGTTGCATAAATCTGTCATTACTAGCTGTGACATTGACAACAGGTAGCTCATTATATTAACTAGCACATCATTTTTCACTAATAGTATTTAATCCTCTTGGTCAACACGTGAATTTCAATGACAGTAGCAAAGACAGAAACGTACGACTGTTGCAGAAGGATATTGTTGAGGATTATGCTGCTGGGGTCTTGAGCATGTGTGAATGTGCGCAAACAGCGTCAAGATCCATGCAGCAGATGTCCAATAAGATGTCTCATTTCCTGTTTCCTGAGGCCGTGGCTCCTGCACAGATCCAGGCGTACACACTCACAGTTTAATGCCATGAAACAAGTGTAGAGTTTTACATTTCAGGGCAGCTGGATGTATGTTGCTACTTGAGTTTATTGTATTTACACGTTAGAAGCATTATGAACAATACATTACAAACTAAGCACTGAGTAACCAAACATTTGGTTTGTTGTCCAGAAGGTGGCAACCAAGAGTCAGATAACAGACCATTACATATTTAAAATCCTAACGTCTTTAATTATAGTTTGCTCTAATACTTACATAATACCAGTGAGAATAAAGGTTTTAGTTCAGTCTTAACTCCAAAATAAAACTCAGTCACACAAATGTGCTTCTTATTTCAGAATCAACTGGGAGAAAAAGATACGAGAGGATGCAATGTCTTTAAAATACAGTTGAACAAGAAAGACCAGAGATGTTGAGAGTGGCAGTCATCCTGCAAAGAGGCAATTCTGTGATTTCTTTCAGCACACCTGTGCATTTTTCCTAGATGTGATGCGTGGGGCATGAAAACCGGAATGATCCACTGACGCCATCGAGCAGCAGGGTCGGCTAAAGCTGGGAGAGTTCAGCTAAGGTATTTCACCACCAGGAACATGACAACGCAAGTAGCCAGCATTCCAGCCATCATGATGAACTTGTCCTGCGATGCTCGCTTCTCAATCAAACGCATGACCGTGTTCGACAAACCCAACATGTTTGCCACATCCAACATCTTTTTATGGGTACCCTAAAAAACAGAAGGTGTGGAACGTTACTACCCATTAGTCTTGTCACGGTACCAAAATTTCTGTATTTGGTACTGATACCAGTGAAAATTCACAGTTAAAAACATTTATCGAGTTAAATGATTGAAAATTATTAAATGTATATGTTTGTGGGTATATGATATGCTGGTATACTCCGGTGAAACGGTAAAATGCACATGAAGTTCTGGAGATGTTGTTTGTGAATTTATGTCCTCGTTAAATCAGCACGAGCATCACGCGCTTGTAGTAAACAAAACCAGGCATCTCTTAATGAAATCTTGAGGGTGTACGCATCAAGAACCAGGTTGACCGGGTGCGCGGTACCATCGGTACTTAAAAAATACTGGTTCCGTGATTTTTTTTAGTACAGACTTGGTACTAGCCTGGGCCCCCCATACTTCCTTTGACGCTACTTTCATTTCGCGTCCATTCATTTCCCGAAGTACCTGGTCTTTAGACAACACTACTACACATCTCTGATAAAGTAAAATATCTGACATACAAATCACCCCCCCGTCTCCCGCTGTCGGTCTCTCACGCTCCGTGATAATCAGAGGAGCTTCAGGAAGAGCACACGCTCCTCCCTGGAAACACACTGTCAGTGTCTATATGTGCATGACCTCAAACCACTGGTGTCATTGTTAGCTAAACCTGACATGATCTTTCTTAATTGAAGCGGTGGAAAGACACAAATATTTGATGAAAAAATTATATATGTTGACTTGGCAATTAAATCAAATACGTTGAAAAACTAAGATCACTAAACAGAAATAAAAGAAGCTAAATAACAAAATAATTAAAACAAAAAATATAACAATATATATATATATATAAATGAATATATAATAATAATGTAATATACACCGTAGACACTAATTATGTACACAAAAACTTTCATTTTGGATGCGATTATGATTAATCATTTGACAGCACTAATTTATTGATTGTGTTAATTATTCCTTTCTGCATTCATTTGGCTGTCATTAAACTGTATTATATCAGCCATCAGCACTTTATCACCAATCAGTCGGGCACTATTTGAAAGGTTTAGAAACACCCTGATAAGAGAATGGAAAACATTCCCCTTCCTGGTCATTCCCCGCCCTGTGTTGTGTGCGTCACACACACCTTGAGTGTGCTCCTCTGGTCTCTCAGGCCATTAAGGATGCTGGAGCCGGAGCCCAGCAGGTCGTCCATTCCTCTGTGAGCGTTTTGTAGATTGCTATTGAACTGCAGGGTTTCATCAATGGGGATGGAGGTGTCTGCATCCTACACATACAAAGCACATAGCACTGTCAAAATCAAAATGCCTTCTTTGTAGTGTGACGTCGGTTTATAGACTGATGAGTGATGGAGAAAAAACTAGGCAGAAGAACGCATGTGTGGTCTACTGACGTTTGTTGTGAAGCTTCGGCTCAAGAGCTCCTCTCTTTCTCTCTCCTGAGCCTCGCGAGCGTAACGTCTGTGCTGGAAGTTCCTCAGGGCTGTCTGGAGATGCTGCACATCATACTTCAACTGATCAACACGCCTACAGAAAGAAAAACACAGCAGCCCGCAGGCCTTGTTTGGTGAGGCAATAGTTGAAGACTACCTGCAAAGAAGCTTTGTGTTCAAAAACAGCCTAAAGTGAAGTTTGAATAAAACTTTTCACATTTTATTTACTCCACTCAACAATACAAAGGCTCAGAACTAGGTGATTGGAACTGTGGCCTTATATTATTGCAAATTAAAAACACTGTGTTACATTTATTCATTCATGAAAAATTAAAATGAAATTATTTTATTTTAATTATTTAAATTTACTTAAATTATTTTAATATTGTAAAATATCATTAAAAATATTTTTCTTGTTAAAATGATCGTATATTGTAATAATTACAATTATCACATTTATGTTTCAAATTATTATTGCAATTATTACATAAGTGATAAATCGCAATCTCATCCAAATGAAAAGTATACACATGCATGTATATATGTAGGAACAAATTGGGCGGGCGATATACATCGAACTATATATTATGCGCATCTCGTCAGTAAAGCCGGTGTTATAACATTTTTTCCTAGCCGGGCTTACTGCGCATGCACACGTCAATATTGCATTCTTTTTTCTCACCCTGAACAACAATATTTAATGTATGTTCATTACTGTAAGGGTAGGTTTAGTGTTGAGGTAGGTGTAGACATTAATAAAACACAAAATAATAGGTAGAAAAAAATATTTATTGTTTGTTTCCAGTACCTGTATACATTATAGTCAAAAGCGCGAATATAACTCATAATTACTATATTTGCATGACTGTAAGGGTAGGTTTAGTGTTGAGGTAGGTGTTCACATTAATAAAACATAAAATCTGTCGTATTTGTAATACCTATTTTTTAATGGGAGGTAGGAAAATCTGACAGAACACCGGTTCTTTGATTAGCGGTAAATCTTCGTCAGCTGTTTTCAAAAGGAACGGCAGTTTATACACAGAGCCGTAGATCACTGAGAAGCTGCACCATTGAATCACCCGCGAAACTAACGCGTAGCTTCTCACCGATCTACGACTTTTAAAAACTGCATTTAAAAACAGCTGATGGAGTTTTCCCGCTAATCAAAGAACCGGCTTTACTGACAAGATGCGCATAATATATTGCTTGAAAAATGTATATCTAATATAAATTATGAATATAAATTTATATATGCACACACACACAATGCAAAAATGCAAAAACATTCAATTTAGTTTTAGGTTCAATGAAAATATTTATAGGACAAGTACAAATTTAAACTAATGACTGGGCCAGCAGACTAAAATTTTATTCCTGAGCTGTTTTGACTAAATACATAAAAACATGTACAGTATTGGAACAGATAAAGATATAACCATCAATTAAAGCCTACCCTGTTTAACTAGACTTCCATTGTTTCTATATAGTGTGTTCGAGATCATTCACACACACACACACAGACTCTTCAAGTGTTGTCTGTTCTTAACGATGTTGGTTGTTTTGTGAGCGAGTGTAACAGGTGTGTTGGCCTCAGGTGTGTTTGTGCAGTGCTTTGGCCAGACTTTGCCACACACGGCAGGAATGTTGAGGATGACGTGACTCCAGATGGAATGTTTTCACTGGATCTCAGCGCCATGGGCCGCACACAACACAAGCTCTCTCACCTTCATCACCTCACATTATACTTCATTTGGCAGAGGCTTTCTCATTCAAAACAACTTACTTTATGTATTTACTATAAGGAAAGAGCAACTCAAGTTCTTATAGGTTATGTCATGGTAGAGACTCATAAATCCCTTAAACTTTGAACCTACAACGTTTAGGTTGCCATCTCTCCACTAATACTACAGTCCAGCTTCCACATAATCTGCTTAATGATTACAGATCTAAATAGATACCAATTTAATCTTCTGACAGGAAGAATATGTTGCTCTAATTGCCTAAAACAACCTCGGATCAAGACAAGGACTGGACCTTTGCACGATTCAATAAGGCACTGGTGGATATTTTTACGGATGCACTCACAGTTTGGCATTTTGCCGGCGGTTTGGAGGCTCTTTACTGGCCAGTATCTCAAGTCGCTCCAGCTGATTAAAGATTTGATCAATTCTTGCTTGAAGCTCATTCTCAAGTACTGCAAGAAAACACAAGAATCAGAAACAGAAGTACACAAATAGGAATCGTATATTTTAAGTACATCACAAAATCAAGTTTGCAGTCTGTAAGATTTATATAAGGTTTTGATTTATTAACGGCTACATTTTGTTATTGTGATTTATTATAGCATTTACTTTTTTTTTTTATTTTAATAGATTTTAAAATGTATCTTATTCCTGTGATGCAGTGCCACATGATCCTTCAGATCATTATAATGTGCTGAACTGCTGTTTACTAGTAATAGTATCAATGTTAAAAACAGTAACGCTAAGTAAATAAGTTTTTAAATAAGTACCAGGCAGAGAGAGTCAAGCATTGACATGCAGATCCACTGATTGGCAATGAGTGCCGCTTCCTTGGAGAGAACCGCAGACTGGTGGGAAAGTTTTATCACACACACAGTCTGCCCTGACCCCCACCCTGTGAGACAATGCAATCTCACGGTCACTCTCACACTGAAAAACCTATGCATCCGTTATGCATCCTTCCCGCCTATGACATGTCTTATGATGTCACCAGTATGAGTAGGAGACGGTTATCTTATTCAGACTCACCAAAGAGCCACAACACCACAGCTCTCCATGAGTCTCCATGCCCCCACCCCATCACTCCTCCCTGTCCTTCCTGCCGAGGCACCAGGCTGGCTCTCTGTATAAGCTCCACCTCTACAGAACAGTTAGCTGCTCGGTGGCACCAAGGTGACTCTGCCTGATGCTCAAAGCCGATCGCCTGGACCCAGTTTTTACAACTTAATAATCTGATCACGAATAGAAAATACCAGAGTAAATGGGGTCTAAAAAATATATGACCATATTAGGTGGTCACGGCCCACATGTAGTGGATGTCATAGCGTTGTACACATGTACACATGAACATAAGGCCTAGGACAGCTGCTAACTGATTAACTCTGATGAGTTTCCCAAAAGCACTGCAGGCCTAAACAGATCAACCACTGGCACAGACGGTCTCTAGAAACTACTTGGGTTACAATTATTTCGGGAAATGCAACCCTGCACTGGTTGTATGTCAAATTATAATAAATAAGTGTTACGTCTCGCACTTTCATAGTGCTTTAATTAACAACTTGTTTGGATTTAAATGTAAAGCAAATAATGTTGTTTCAAAGTAGCTTTACAGAAAATCATGATGTTTCTATTTGTAATATTTTAATATCTTCTTATCTTAGTGTCGCATTTAGCAGGTTAAAGCTGGAGAGATAATATCCTGCTTAAAACAGAAATGGTAAAGGTAGGCAGAAATGAAAAAATATGGAATAATGAAACTGGTTTTGGATGATGTTCATATTCATAATACTGCCCAGCTCTAACTGCCGGTATGTTTATGTTGTATTCGACTCCTCCGGTCTCTGCGGGATTGAGGGATTTTATTCATTCACACACTCACACTTACAATGGACTGACTGTCGGTCTGTTGTCTCCAGTCGTCCCATGTGAGACTGAACCTCCTGAATTTGTCTAAAAGTTAAAGACATGGATAAGGGAAAAGGGGTTAAATACACAGTACATTGTTAAAGGCATTATTTAATGAATGAATGAATGAATGAATGTCAGGGCCCTATGGATGTTCCGCTATCTAGTGTGACGTCTGCTGACGAATAATAGCGTCATACAAGACGTACCTTACTTACAACCACAGGTTTGATGAATTAAACCAGCTGACAGACCGTAATAAAAAGCATAACACCAACAAAACCTCCTTACTGAGAGTCATAAACAGAAAGCTTAAAGAGGAAGATAACTGTCATAATATCATTTTCACTTAACATATGTTGTCAGACCAAAAACGCTTATATTCTATTTCCATACGATATATAACAAATAGTCTGTAATTTTTTAAATGGCACACCGAACTTATGAAAACGGTCAGCATTTATAATATCTGAGCATTAAATAGTTTTGTTTACTGGTAAGCTAAGTTAGCTTAATTATCAGCAGTGTGAACAAACTCACTTATTGGTCTGATGGTACAGCGTCTCCATCTTCAGCGACGGTTAAGCACGCCACTAAAAACACGGTGAACAGTCTTTAAAGGAAAGTTATGCAATCTTTTATTTCCTCCGTTTCGTTTAGTTTCACATATCGCTGTCAAACATACACGTCACCAGGGAAAAGGACCTCTTTTAGGCGCCCTCTCCGCCTGAGTAAAAACACACCACGAGATGAAAGAACAGCGCCAGCAGTGGTGGATGGTATTCAACATTAATAATGATTTAATGACAAAGGTTGAAACAAATACAGAGCTGCAGTAATAACCTATAAATTAAAGAAAACACAACCAGGGAGGAAGACTAATAATAATATAAATAAGTGTAAAGATTTGCATCAGATAGGAAGGAATAAAGAATTGGAATAAAGAATATTGAAAAAATAAGCCAAAACCTAAATCATCAACCAGATCGGATTTATAATAGCCAACGATATTAATCTATTGTAGCCTACAGCTACATCATAATTTAAAAAAAAAAACATGTAATTTTTAGCTATATGATGCACACCATTAACTAATTACAGAGTAATGCAAAAGTTACAAAAAATATGTTATAAAATGCCAAAAGAGCATATAGAGAGATCTAGACAGAAGACATTACAACAAAAGTTTACCCCTATAGGGGTAAAAACACAGCCCTGTATTTTGGTGGAAACTATATGCAGGCTAATTAAAGGGTTAACTTTTTGTAAGGAAGATCTGACTGTTTAGATTAGAAGGTGAACAGCAATTAGCAACCATCTTTATTCTTAAATAATATGAATTAAGGTAGGCTATTTTCCAATAAGAGCTCTACATTCAGAAATCTGTTCCATAAAGCCCTTTAAATGACAGCTATTAATGTAAACCTTAATCCCATTCATCATTTTTGTGAAACATGAATCAAGCAGCAATTGTAATTTTATGAAAGCAAATGCCATCATTCTTATATATGGTTACAGCTTGAGGCCTGAGGGAAGGTGTGTCAACTTTCATCCCTTGATGGAGCGTCAGTGACAGGAAGAACATAATGACAAAACTTCTTGGGGCAAGATTTTGTCAACTCCTTTCGCTCGTCCCGGCTTTGTCTAATTATGTTGGTTTCCGCAGCCTTGTATCTGAACACTAGTCTGATCTGGTGCCTCCCATGCCCGGAGACACAGACACAAGAATAATGATATCAAAATTTCCAAAAGGGAGACAGACAGACGAGGTGGATGTTTGTTGACCTGTTCATCACAGTTTGAAGAGAATGAGTGAATGAAAGTGACATTGATTTCGCTACATTGGGTTTTTTTGCCCTGTGGTTAAACCTCAACAATGTCATCAGTGCATTCTGCAGAGACAGGCCTGTGTGTGTGTGTGTGTGTGAGTATGAACAAGACATGATGGTTTCATACAAAATAACACAGCTGGATTATTCATGTTTTTTATAAACTGTTGTAATTAAATAAGGTGTTTTTATTGAAATGTACACCTGACATT
>JAUYWG010000931.1:0-10896 GCA_034779775.1 Enteromius afrohamiltoni | reverse complement strand
CAAAGCAGGGTCATACACGGGAAGTCCAACAAGGTAGATAATCGCTCGGAATTGCAGCATATAGACTAACAATACTTTGCGATGTGTTCGTTCCGTTTGCCTGCTTAAATAGGGGCAAAGATGAGCAACACCTGGAACTAATCAGAGTTCTGGGTGAGGGGTGTTACATTAAAAGCGGTCCGGGTGGGAACTCATACTCAGGAGAAGGTTCCCGCTGATGCCGTTCGGAACGTGCCACAGAGGCGCGGCTCGTAACAGAGCACCCCTCCTGCGAGCGGCTCCTGACGCGAGGGCGATTTAGGTTAGGTCCAGGGCGGCAAGTTTACATCACATCTACAAGACATATTATTCCCCGAGGCCGGGGTCTGGGTCTCTCGGGGTGATCTCGGTGGAAGGCCTCTATGAGTGCAGGATCCAGGACGTCCTGGGGGTTGACCCACGATTGCTCCTCAGGGCCGAACCCCTCCCAGTCAATAAGGTACTGAATGACGCGGCCCCGACGCAGAGAGTCCAGGATCTCGTTTACCCGGTATGCCACCTCGCCGTCGATAATGAGAGGAGGGATGTTGACGGCCGCGGCCTCGTCTAGGCCCCTCGTTCCTCCCGGTCCATCAGCGGGTTTGAGGAGAGATACATGAAAAGTGGGAGAAACACGGTAAATACTGGGCAATTGCAAGCGGTAAGAAACTGGTGTAATCTGTCTGATTATTTGAAAAGGTCCCACATAACTGGGGCTGAGCTTTTTGCAGGGCTGACGGAGACGCAAGTCCCGTGTGTAGAGCCACACCCACTGTCCTGGCTCAAAGGCGGGGCCGGGTCAACAACGTCGGTTGGCCTGAAGCTGTCCTCGTCGGATGGCTTGGGCAAGGTGCACGTGAGCCGAGTCCCATGTCTCCTTGCTGTGTTGGAGCGCGTCTGCTTTCCCATTCTTTGACCCTGGACGGTAGGTTTTTCTGAACTGAAAGCGGGAGAAGAAAAGAAACCAGCGGGCTTGTCTGGCGTTCAGCCTCTTGGCCGATCGTAGGTATTCGAGGTTCCTGTGGTCCTTTAGCACAAGGAAAGGTTAGTTGGCCCCCTCTAACCAGTGCCTCCACTCCTCCAGTGCCGCCTTTAGTGCCAGCAATTCTCTGTCCCCCACATCATAGTTGCATTCGGCATAATTCAGCTTCCTGGAGTAGAAAGCACACGGGAAGAGTTTGTTATTCTCCCCGTGGCGCTGAGAGAGGATGGCCCCTAGGCTGTTACTGGAGGCGTCAACCTCAACCACGAACTCCTTACTCGGGTCAGGATGTTTCAGTATGGGAGCCGTGGTGAAACAAGTCTTTAAGTCTTGGAAAGCTCTGAGGGCTTCAGGGGTCCATTGAAGAGTGCAAGTTTCTCTTCGTGTCATAGCTGTTAGAGGAGCTGCCACCTGACTGAAACCCCTGATGAAGCGCCGGTAGAAGTTCGCAAAACCTAGAAATCTTTGGAGTTCCTTCAGTTGCATGGTTGTGGCCAGTCAACGACGGCTTGTACTTTGGCATCGTCCATTATAACTCCTTCGTGACTGATGACATATCCCAGGAAGGCCACCTTATCTCGGTGAAACTTGCACTTAGGGAGCTTGGCAAACAGCTGTTATGAAGCGTTTAAGTACGGTCCGTATGTGCTGAACATGTGAGGGGAAGTCATTGGAGTATATTAAGATGTCATCAATATAGGCAATTAAATACCGGTTCAAGAGGTCTCGGAAAATGTAATTAGCGAAAGCTTGGAAGATGGAGGGACTGTTTGAAAGCCCGAAGGGCATAACCTGATATTCATAGTGCCCCTAGTCATAGAACAAGCCTTGCATTCGTCGCCCTCACGTATCCAAATTAAATTGTAGGCACATTGGAGGTCCAGCTTGGTGAAGTACTTGGCCTGTTGAAGGGCTTCAAGGGCAGGAGGAACCAGAGGGTAGCGATATTTCACTGTGATGTTATTCAAGCTCCTATAATCAATGCAAGGTCTGAGAGTTCCGTCCTTCTTTTTGACGAAGAAAAACAGGAGCTCAATGGCGCATTCGTGAGTACGGTGAGGAGGCAGTTGGGTGGCACATAGACTAACATATAGCCCATCTATCTATCCACAAAGTTTCCTGCAGCACCCGAGTCAATCAAAGCCTTGGTCCCAATGTCATTATCATCATAATTTAAGTTCACCATGACTTCAAGAGAATTGTTTGTGAAGGTTTCACTCACCCGTGGGGTCTCAGAACACTCAGGCCTGGTGGGGCAGTTTAGTCGCAGGTGTCCAGCCAGTCCGCAGTACAAACACAGCCTCTCATGTATCCAACGATTGCATTCCTCAGTTGATAGCTGAGTCACTCCAATTTGCATCGGCTTGGGTGGATTGGCTGCTGGCGGGGGAATATAGGCCCGAGGGCTGCAACGACTTCTTCTAGAGCGTATCATATTGTCCAGAGCAATCATCCCGGCATGCAAGCTCAGACTGGAGTTTGTCGTTTATGGCTCGACGATACATGGTCTTCAAGGGCTCGGGTGGCCAGCCGGTTTGAGCCGTGTGGGTGCAAAAGGCAAGGGTGAAATCAGCCGCGTTCATGTTACCTTGTCTGAGCGTCAATATCTCATCCTCTGGAGCCCTGCTGGCAGTGGCGTGTTCGAATACAGATCGGAACTGCTGGAGGAAGTCATGGAATGAGGGGTAGGTCATGCGTCTTCCATCCCAGGTAGCCGTAGCCCAGTCGAGAGCCCTCCCGATCAGCAGAGAACAAATGAAAGCCACCTTGCTGTCGTCAGTGGGATAACACATAGGCTGCTGAGCAATGAAGTTCGTGCACTGCATCAGGAACCCCTTACAGCGACCCGCGGCACCGTCGAACTTCTCAGGCAGTGAAAGCCAGGGCATCATGGCAGACGCCGATGCCAGCATGGCGGTGAGTGGTTGCTGTGTTGAGGACGCGGCTGCAATGGCGGCTGAGGCGCTTCCAGCTAGGTTGGCGGTCAGAGCGTGCATGGATTTAACCAGCTCCTCAGTCATGGCAGAGAGTTTCTCCAGTTGCTGGTGGTGAGCGAGAAGCACACTGGCTTGACTGGAGACTTCTTGAGCGAGCTGAGTAATGGCTGCTGGATCCTGTGGTGGCGAAGTATTCTGTAATGACTGGGCTGAGTCGTTCGGATCCATCTGCGTATCTTTATTGTCACAAACAACAAACAGATCAAACTCACAATCAATAAATCCAAAGGAGGCAATCAGAAAGAGTGGTAAAGTCCAGGCACTGGTCGGAGCAGGCAGCAAGGTTCGTGGTTGGTGAATCAAAGCAGGGTCATACACGGGAAGTCCAACAAGGTAGATAAATCACTGGGAATTGCAGCATATAGACGAACAATACTTTGCGATGTGTTTGTTCCGTTTGCCCGCTTAAATAGGGGCAGAGATGAGCAACACCTGGAACTGATCAGAGTTCCAGGTGAGGGGTGTTACATTAAAAGCGGTCCGGGTGGGAACATAAGGAGACGGTTCCCCCTGATGCCATTCAGAACTCGCCACAGAGGCACGGCTCGTAACAGTTATATACAGCGCCATACCCACAACTGAGGTCCGGACCTCTGTATTTTTCCAATAACAGAAGTTGTAAAATAATGACCGTATACTAATTCTGCCCTATACAAAAATAACAGATCTACTCATGTTATATATATCTATACCAATTCATATAATAGATTTCATATCAACGTGTAATTTTTCTGCAAAAAATGACCTTGATTACAAATGTAATATATTGTCACACTCAGTGAAGACTGACAACAGGAAGTAAAATTGTAAGTCAGTCTACTGTAGTGATTTAACATAAAAGTTCAATTCAGCAGGCAGAGCATAAGGTGCAGGTGAAATAACAGTTTTGTAAATCAAACAGGTTCTCTGCAGGTAAGAATTCAGGTAAGTCTTTTCACAGGTTTTAGGACGAACGGCAGATCACACCACAGGTAAGCACAAGGTAAGGATACTCAGTCCATTTAAGTCCATTTCACAGTCCTTTCAAACGCAGCACTGTTTTGCATCCCTGAACAACATGATGGTGTTTCGTTCCAGAATTAATCAACCGTTTGAATGACTTGGTACAATCACTATGAATTACTTATTAACAGTGATTTGATGCCATCTATCGGCGGTTCAGCCATGACGACTTAAGAATTTGACTCTAAATTTTTTTATTTTTTGTCTGTTATCTTTTGTTTAAACATTTTTGGGAAAGATTTATTTTTGTCAGTGTGAAGCATTAAAGCTATTGATTTCTACAATTATCTTTAAGGACATTTACCTCAGAGGAGGTGTTGCTCAACGAGGATTCGTTGTGATTCCTAATCTTGAGAGACACATGCCGAGACAAATTCCCGCAGAGTGAAATAGAGGCAGAGTTACGAAACTTCTTAGACAGATAAAGTGTCCAATGGAGTTAAGAGATTTGCTCTCAAGCTATTTTCAGCACTTTAGATTGTTTTTAGATCAAGTTTTTTTTTTTTAAATAAAAGACACAGGTGGGGACTAATCAATAGCATTGCTTTGTGAAAAAAATGAAATTGACAAAGTTTGGACAATAGTTTCCATCTCTGAATCTCTGTTCATTGTTCTGTAGTCATCAAAGTTGTCTGAATCATCTCAGTCATCTGACTAAAGTTCGGATACATTATAGTTAATATAGGTTTCAAAGGGGAGGAGTACATAAATGTAGAGACAATTAAAACAAAGAATGCAAATGAAGTATTCAGGTATAGCAAACCTCCCCCATTACACCAGTCCTGATCCAATCAGCAAAGCCAATCAAATACTGGAGCAAAAGACACCAAGAGCTGTTACAAACAAAAAGTGACAAAACAAAAGTCTCAGTAATCAGCTTCATTTGACTTAGAATAATAGGACAGGAACTGGCAGGAACCTCTGGCTGCAAACTTGAATTTTAACACCTTTATTTTAAATGCTAAATACAATGTACTTGTATACAATGTTTCTTATCTGTTATGTCAGGATGTAGGATCAGCAGATCTAGGACAGATTTGTAAATTTGTAATCCTACAACGTTCTAATATAGCCTGATTTATATGTTGAAATGTCCATGTTCATTTATGTATATCAGAAACTAGTTGCCAGTTAAAAATTAGCATTATGAAATATTACTAATTTGAGAACTAAACAAAAGCAAACCATCCAGTGAAACCCCAAGATTTTCATCTGGGTAAAAAGTTTTACTGAGCCATTATAAATAAAAAAGGAAAATAATTGAGTTTTAAGTAACACTGACCTAGAACTCACAAGGTATTTAACTAATCATACATTTGCTGTATTTAGTACAGGCCAGTATATATTATATTACGATTAAAAAAAAATCTTTCTCTTTCTTAAATGTTTAACTGCAGGTGGCATTCCGCCTACTCTTCATGATTACACAGAGATTAGCCTCAGACTGAAGGACAAATTAAAACTGGACTACGACCGGATATTGGTTGGTAATTCTCAAACAGGTCACCGAGAATACCTGAACGATATTTACACTGATTTATATGTGGTGCAGAACGAGACCGGAGGAAGAGTGAACGATCACGAGGTGATACAGATCGAATCAAATCACAACCGACTGACTGCTAAGGAGATGCCAATCAAGTGTAATGACATGTTTAAAGTTCAGTGTGACACGAGTCGACAAAACAGAAAAGTGCTGACAGTAGGGATTGCAGGAGTGGGAAAAACTGTCTCTGTCAATAAATTCATCCTTGACTGGGCTGAAGGAACAGACAATCAGGATATAGTCTTCATATTCCCACTTCCATTTCGTAGACTGAATTTGATTAAAGAGAAGATCAGTCTCATAGGACTACTGAACAAATACTTCTTTACTAGTCCTGAAGAACTGTCCTGTCTTTCTAAAGGTGACAGTAAGGTCATGTTCATCTTTGATGGGCTGGATGAATGTCGCTTTCCTTTGAGCTTCAAAGAGGATGACAGCTTTTCAGATGTTAACGACAAAACCACAGCAAGTGTCTTAATAACTAACCTTATCAGGAGAAATCTGGTTCCCTCTGCTCTCATCTGGATCACATCCAGACCAGCAGCAGCTGGTCTTATACCCCGAGACTACATTGATCAGGTAACTGAGGTACGAGGATTCAACAATGACCAGAAAGAGCTATACTTCAACAACAACTGCAGTCCTGAGGTTGCTGGAACCATCCTACATCACATCAGGAAATCCAGGAGTCTGTACATCATGTGCCATATCCCCGTCTTCTGCTGGATCTCTCTCACAGTTCTTCAGCCTTTGCTGGGTCAAGAAAACAATGACAAAATACCCACAACTTTGACAGGGATGTACACAATATTCTTACTTACTCAGCAACAACAAATGGAAAGAAAATATGCCAGGTGTTTTGAACAGATTATTCTGAAGCTTGGGAAACTGGCGTTTCAACAGCTACAGAAAGGAAATCTCATTTTCTACAAAGAAGATCTTAAGAAGTGTGGACTTGATGTCAATGAAGCATCAGTGTTCACTGGGTTATGCACTCAGATGTTCCAGGAGGAAAAGGTTACTAAAAGAAATGTTTACAGCTTTGTGCATCTCAGCATCCAGGAATTTCTTGCTGCTCTCTATGTGTATTTGGTTTACAAAGACAGGGAAGAAAACCCATTTTTTGAATCCTGGAAAAAGAAACTGTCATGGAAAGTGTCCAAAAAGCCACTGTTTAAACTTCATAAGAATGCAGTCAAGAGGGCTTTACAAAGCGAGAATGGACACCTGGACCTTTTCCTTCGGTTCCTGCTGGGTCTCTCGCTGGAGTCCAATCAGAGTTACCTGAAGGAGATAGTACCTGGACTGGAGCTGAAAACAGAGACTGTCAAAGACACTGCTGAATATATCAAACAGACTATAGAGAAGCAGGAATCAGTGGAGAGGACCATCAATCTCTTCCACTGTTTGAGTGAACTGAAAGATGACTTTGTGGAGGAAATCCAGAAGACTCTGAGCTCAGGAAATCTTTCAGCACAGACCCTCTCCTCTGCTCAGTGGTCTGCTCTGGTGTTTGTGCTCCAGATGTCAGAAGAGACTCAAGAGAAGTTTGAACTTCAGAAATACAGAAGGTCTGATGAAGCACTGATAAGACTGCTGCCAGTGATCAAAAACACCAGAAAAGCACTGTAAGCACTTATTTACATTTATTAATAAACATTAAGTATAGGGACTAGAGCTGTTTTTTTAATTGGGCCTACACTGTACACGGAACATGTTGGTAAAGACATATGAAAAAAAATGAACAAATGCATATGTATCATTGTGTGTGTGATGACATTTAAAGGATCTCAAAACTTTTTTTAGAACGGTGTGAACGGACCTTAATAGTATCAGTAGTTAATAAGGTTCAAGGAGTGTCAACGTGATTTATGGCCCCTGATTTATGACTTTTTATTATTTAATGATGTCCAATAAACTGTACACCTGGTTCTACATCTGGACTGTAAACCCCCAAACATATATTCCGGGAGTGCTAATTAGTGCAGCTTTACATCCTGTTATAAAACAAAACCAGTCGTAGAAGTTTATGATGTTTATTAGTTAAATGTGAAAAGAACCAATGTTTGTGTATGTGTGTGTCTGTGTAGTCTTGTGGCACTGCCTCTCCTCCTCCAGATGTGGTGTTATCTGAAATGGCAGAGAGAGAGAGAAAAAAAACAGAATGAACATTAGTGAATAAAATTTAAAAGAGTAGGGGTAAATAGCAATAGGCATTGGTTGCATATAACAAGATTAATCAGTGAATTTAAAAGAAAAAGATACAAAATGCGATCAATTTAAATTGAACACAGCTGGGAGCTGAAAAATAGCCTTGTACTCTTCATATGATTTTAAAAACAATGGTTCTTTTTACACACTGTTTGCACTCTACAAATGAAATCTTTTTAAACCATTGAAATAGATGTATGTATTTAAACCAAGACACACCTATACAACAGAGCAGTTTAAAGGTTATATCAAATAGTGACTGAAATGCATGGCATTATTATGCATGCTAAGCACTCCAAAATCTCTAGCTTAAAAGAAATTAATCTAAATTAAAAGCCTGATTAATAATAGACCCCCTGCCTGATGAAATAAAGATACGTATAAACCAATTATCTATATAACAGAAATCTCGCTGAACAGAGTTTACTCTGAGACGGCTCGTGTCTGTTTGTTTTAGCAGCATGCTACAAAAACAAAAGACAGGCTAACACAAGCTCACTGCAGCATGCAAACACATTAACGTTACCTGGTTGTTTAAACAGTGGATTTTATGTGGTTATAAACTTTATTAAATACAGTGTGTGACTGTGAGGAATAATGAAAGAGATGTCCTATTTCTTACGATTTATCTGGCTCTCCCCTTGTAGCTGCACTGGTCTAATAAAATAAAGCCACGCTTCATACTGATGTCATTTTGCTGTTTATTTATCTCTACCTCTCTCTCTCTCTCTCTCTCTTCAGCTACAAAAAACAGAACATAAGCATATTGTGACAAATCCTTAGAGACGTTCGGATCCATTTGCAGGAGTTTAATAGAATGGTCAGACAGGCAAGGTTCAGTACACAGTTCAACAGTATTTCAGAGGCAGGCAAAAGGGTTTTCACAAGGCAGGCAGTAATAAGTCAGGGCAGGCAGCGAGAATCAGAATCCAGGAGACAAACAGATCAAAACCAGAAATAACAAACAATGGAAAAATGCTCAGAAATGATTCCTGGGGCAATCAAGACTTCGCAAAGCTCTCGTTTAAATAGTCCAGGTAACAAGCAACACCTGGAAGCAGAACGCACCGAGGTGTGTGGGTAATAAGAGTCCAGGTAGGAACATTAAAACTCTAGGGAGGGTTCCCGCTGTTGAGATCCGGGGAGAGCCACAGAGGCGCGGCTTGTGACAGAGCTCCTGACAAGGTATATAGAGGAGGCTGGAATCCAAGGATACACTGGAATGGAGTCATTTGGGTGGAAGGTTTTCTGAGCGAATTTTGAGCATACTCAGCCCATAAGAAAAACTCACTCCAGTTGTGCTGGTTCTCATGGCAGTAAGACCGTAGGAATTGAATGAGCTCCTGATCGAGCCATTCGGCCTGGCCGTTGGACTCTGGGTGATACCCCGATGTCAGGCTTACATAAATATTAAGCTGGGTACAGAAGGCCTTCCAAACTTGTGACCGAAACTGCGGACCTCGGTTGGACACGATGTCTTCGGGTAACCCAAAGAAGCGGAAGACTTGTTCATCATTATTTTAGCTGTCTCCCAGGCAGATGGTAACTTGGCCAGAGGGACGAAGCTACAACCCTTGGAGAACCTGTCCACCACGATAAGTACTGTGGTATAGCCGTTAGAGACAGGTAAGTCTGTGACAAAATCCACAGTCAGGTGCGACCAGGGGCTTTGCGGTACCGGTAAAGGTTGTAGTAAGCCTGAGGGGCGCTGCCGGGAGGATTTGGTGATGTTGCACACAGTGCAAGACTTGACAAACTGGGTGATGTCAGGAGTCATGGTGGGCCACCAGAAACGATTGGACGTGATTTCTTGTGTAGTGAGTATGCCTGGGTGACCTGCACTAGGATTATCGTGGATTAGGTGTAGAAGTCGTGCGCGTAGAGTTTTGGGCAAATAGGTTTTCTTAGGAGGGCAGTCTGTAGGTGGTGGATCAGTGGATTGGGCCTCTGTGATTTCATTCATGATGTCCCATAGCACAGGTGCGATGATGATAGAAGGAGGAATGATGTTCTCTGGTGAATTATTCTTAAAAAAAATTAAATTAAATTAAAGCGAGCGAAGAATAAAGACCATCGAGCCTGCTGGGAGTTGAGTCTCTTGGCTGATCGAAGATATTCCAGATTTCGATAATCCGTGAAGACTAGAAAGGGTTCTTGGGCTCCCTCTAGCAAATGTCGCCACTCCTCCAATGCTGCCTTTAATGCCAACAGCTCGCGGTTCCCCCCTATCGTAATTTTGCTCTGCCTGCGATAGCTTGCGGGAGAAGTAGGCACAAGGGAAAAGTTTAGCAGGGTCTCCCTGGCATTGGGACAGGAAGGTGCCAATGCCTGTGTTGGAGGCATCCACTTCTACAATGAATTGTTTCAAGGGGTCTGGGTGACGCAGGCTGGATGATGGCACTCCAGCTCTCCATGATCTCATGTTTTTGTGTCTGTTTTAATACCTGGACTCCATTCCCCAGAATGCACCTCTCCTCCACAGCTGTTTCTAGTTGGGTTCATTCAATCATCATCACCTGTATAAATGCCAGTCTGTGTGTCTGTCTCTTCATGATTCATTATACATCGTCAATCTGGTTTCTGCTTTTCATTCGTGTCTTTGTTTCCAGTGTGTTTTGTCATTTGGATTTATTTGCTGCCGATCTTTGCCTGTTTCTGGATATTCTCTCTGCCTCATCCCAAGGACTCTGATTGCCGGTATTTGATCATTGCTTTGTTTATCGTTTTCTCTATTGTCTATGCCTTTACTGATTCCGTTTGCTGGTGCTCGACCCTGTTTGCCTTGACTCTGAGCTAAATAAATTAGATTTGCATTTGATCCCGAACGCCTACTCTACTCAATCATGACAGAATGAATCATCAACTAGGGCACAGAGACTTTCCTTCGCCTCGCAGGCGGGTTTATAAACCGGCACTGGAGACATATCTGCATTCGTTGTTTCAGAACGGATGTCACATTGACGATTACGTAAGGGATTTTATTTCTTTGTTTCATCGTGTGCATGTCACTGAAGAGGGTACCAAGAAACACTTTCTCTTGGGTTTGGATCTTAAACTGCTTTACAGAAGCTGTCCTTTAGTATTCATTTACAAACTTGGACGTCACACATGGATAATAACAGAAAATAGAGCTGACTTGC
>JAUYWG010000930.1:0-10897 GCA_034779775.1 Enteromius afrohamiltoni | reverse complement strand
ATTTTGAAACATGTTTGCTAGACAGTGTGCTGTGCTGGTTTATTATTGTGTTTTGCGGTTTAGTTTCCAGTGTGTGATTGTGAGCATGAAATGAATTGTTTTGCCAATTGCTATACGGCTGGTGAGTCGGCATACGGAGAACATTAACACACTTATGGCCGTGAAGGTGTGGGATTACGTACTTGCTAAATTATAAACACTGTGAAGGAAAGAGTGCACAATCCATCATCGAGGCATCGATGTCAATGGACAGCACCTGCTAAGGTCGCACTTAAGAAGGCACCATCCTAAGGTCTATTTCGGAGAACACACGTAGGAAAGGTATAACTGTAGTTAAGGTGTACCTTTTTCTTCGTAGCGCGCTAAGAGACAACGTTCTGCATCGGAGAGCGCAGCCCAAGCCATTATATTTAAAGGTGCAAATGTCACGGTCAAGATTGTACCGAAACTGCAGACAAATAAAAAAACAATTAACCAAAAAACACAATGTTTGTTTATTTATTCATATATGAAGTTGATTATCTCGCTCTGATCATTTCAGTGTGTATAACTCATGTAACAACCCTGTTACTGTAACACAATTACATTTTTTAAAGTAATGTTTTGATCTTTCTGTTTGTGGCCGTATGATTCAGACTGAAGCATGATTCTCTCTGTCTTAAGCAGGTTTCATTATGTTTTCATACGCATGTTCAAAAGATCAACTCTGTTATGCGGAAAAGTATAATTTAGCAATATATTAGAAGCTATACTGCATACATATATAGTGCACTTGCATAAAGCATAAGCAAATCTCAACTGCTTGATATTGTCAAAAAATGATTTAATTAAATTAAATGGATTTAATTAAAATCCATCTCTAATCTGATATAAAATGCAAATATAATGCATGAAGGTATTAGAAACATTAATCACATGACTTGGCTTTAAAATGTGTGTTGTAAAAACATTACAGAAGTCTATTTGACTTGACTTAAAATAGGGATGTGTAGGTTTCATTCTACTGTATTACTGGAGAGAGTTAAATCAATCAACTCATGTAAGCTCACAGACGAGTTCATTTTTAGCGTCTAATCGAGCTTTTGGAGGAAGCCGTCCGTGAACAGCAGCTTGTGTTTCCTCGTCTGCCTGTTGTAAAGGCCTTTGTGTTGTAAGCATTTTTTCAGGTTTCCTCCAGTCCAGCCGCGGGCAGACAGTATATTAATACACACTTTTTTTGTAGTTGCTTTATTATTGCTTGAACACCCTCAAATCTTTGACCTTGTTTTTCTGCATTTTTTTTCTTTCCGTTTTCCTGCTCAAGCTAAACAGCTAGTTTTCTGCTGCCTCATCTAAAGGCCAGACGTGTGTGTGTGTGTGTGTGTGTGCTGCTTGTATGAAGTGTGGAATGCTTCCTGTACATGGCAGTCAGTGCTTACTGCAGTATGAATCTCTGGGAGAATGCGTTCCTATAACAGGTGGTCCGTTTCACGCATCTGGACGCTGTGATGCTCAGATAACCTCTGCTATTTACAAAGCACAAACTCTGTTTGGACAAATACTCCAAAATCTGCTTGCGTTCCAAAAGCAACTTCTCATTCATGCTCAGTGCTCCAGACCTGGGAAATGTCCCCGGATTACCCATGAGAACCCTCTTGCTCCGTAATAAATGCGATTAAATCACATTGAATTAAATCTCAATGTTTGTATATGCCAGTTTCTAAAGCATGAAATGAGGCACTGCTGCATTTTTTGCGGTTCACGACGTATAAACAAACTGTTCCTCACGCAGCAGAGCCAGTGTGATAGCAGTCCTAAAGTAGGTCAGACACAGTAAAGACAATCCGCTTCACATGCGCCACACTCTTTATTTACAGCACAGTCCAGCATGACTATGTTAACGCACAGCCAGTTAATCAAATGTGTCCTTTCACCGAGACCTCATGCATTATTTACCCACAAACAATGAGACTCAGATGTATGAAACACAAAAGCAAATAACTCCTGCACACACAGCTTCTACTGAGATAAATGGGAACGCTAAGAGACTAGAGGTGTTACAGACCATCCTTCTATTGTGGGATTGAGTATTCTGCTTGTTTTGTCAAATGTACTGTGCCAGGTGATCTGGGCTTTGTGTGCGTGCAGTAAACCCATGGACCGCACACTTAATGTAGTAGATACTGCAGGACTCGTACAGTACGTGCAGTGTGATGATACTGCAGTGTGATATACATGTTTTGTTGCGTATACACGTTTCTGTGGTTTAGGCATCAGCAGTAATTAAATGTAATTCTGTGGTTGTATATTGAATCTTTTCGATAAAATACATCCTATAAAATAACCTATTCAATACAATTGTGAACAACAGAAGCACGTCCTGGTTTTGCAAAGTTCAATATGTCCCTAGGTCAACATATTTAGTTTGACCCTAGAACAACATTACCCATGGGTAATGCCTAAAATCATATTTAATGATAGCTGACTGACACTGATGTACAAGCACCAGCTGATGCTGACCCAGGGACATGTTGCACTTCATCAGGTTAGCGATAACAGAAACTTCAAATGTTCCTATATGAAATGTTAAAATCTTTAATCAAAAGTTTTAAAGGGTTAAGCATACAAACTTAAATAACAATTTATTTTTAGATGGCACAGTTACATGTTAATTATAGTAATAAATTATGAATAATTAGCCTATAAGAAGTGTGTGTATTTACTTAACATGGTAACTTTTTATTTGTTACACATTCCATGTAATGACATGAAATGACATCGTAATAGTATAGTAATAACAGAAAATTGTGCATATCTACATGCAATAATCCTAAACCAAACCTTCAACCCAAAACCAAAAGTGCATGCAGTTAATTAATGTTCCTCAGTACTTAGATGCATATTTACACTGTAACAAGAACTCTACAATAAAGTGTAACTATTAATATTACTCAGTGTGTATGTGTAATTACATATATGTATATATATATACACATATATATATATATATATATATATATATATATATAAAATCTTTAATGAAATATTCAAGGGAAGTCAGATGGTCCCAGTATGAGCAGCACAGTGATGGCATTCTACTGAAGCTGTATTATTTCCCTGAAGTAATGCATGATTATGTTTTCATTAAAGAGAAACAAAAAGAAAAATGGCATATAAGTTAATGACTAAACAACAGAGCAGGACAAAGACACACACTCAGACACACCATTCACACACAAACATACAGTACTCACACACACACACAAGCTCACAGACACAGATGTGATGGCAGACCAGCACTGGTCCTGTTAGAATAGATTGGGACTAATAGCAGAGGGAGAGACCTTCACATTAATTGCTGTGAAATTTATCAGCATACTGCAGCAAGTAAGGAAATGAATTGATCAGAAAATCAATGGCTTACTCCAGCTCTCGTATAAATGTAGCTAATGCTTAAAATCCCCTGCAAATCTGCTGAGAATAGCGCGCGGGGGGAGGACGGAAGCGAAGCAGAGAGGCTCATCAATCACCGGCGCGTGACACACAATGAAACCTGACCACAGCCTGAGATGTTTTAATACGGCATCCATTAAAGCCCTCAAATAAATTGCAATTTGGAAAACAGAACATAATACCAGCCAAGGTTTCCTCATCCATCTTGCGGCTTGTCGTGTAATGTAATTGCGTTGTTAATTTATCCCAGAATTTCCTCGCTACACCGTTTCTCTGGCTTTGTTTAATTTCCCAGTAGAGCGAGTGTTTGGGTCCGGCCGTCCTCAGACTCACGCTAATGTTTCTGCTTAGCGCGGCATTAGCGCCAGGGCCCCGTGACACTTTGTCAATGGCTTCGGACCGCTTCTGTGAGCTTTATCGATATATCAACATATGGGTTCTGGGGTGTTGCAGGTACACAAGGCATCGTGGGTACTGGTGAACTTAGCAGAGGAGGATCATTGACAGAGAATGATATCAACATACAGAGACACACAGGACTGAGATCAGTGCTCAGTGAACTGAACCAGAAGCCAACAACTGCTTTAGTATGACTCTTAAAGCATAACCCTCAGTCCAAACTACCCAGGGCCCGGCTCCACTAGGGGCCTCTGCAAATGTACTTCAACTTGTTTAATTTAATTTATTGCTTAAAAACTGCTCTTAATATTTATGAATCAGGGATCGTATGATCTTGAACAACCTGGATATACTGGATGTTGTGAAAGTTGTGGTCTGAAATTCTCCAAACTGGAATGTTGAGCAATCTCTATGCTTCTTTCTTGCAGATTAGAAAAAAAAAGAGATCGCTGGAGAAAACACAGTTGGGGAAGACGAGAGACCACGACCACACACCACAATTCCGGATGCTGGAGACACAGAGGGAAATCCAAGGAGCCTGGGGATCAAACAGAGATCGAGGAGAACACAAGGGATATTACGAGGTACGTATACAGGCAAGTAAAGGTTAGCTTTACTTGGCAATGAGCTTGGCAATGTTGAGTCCACTTGTCGAGAACGAAATTGGACAAAGAGTGCTGTGTGGTTTTATGTGGTAGCTGATTGGTGCTGTGATATGATGCAGGAGGTGGATTAGAATTCTGGTGAGTGAGCGTTGTGTCTGAGTGAGAGAGGAGCCTAGCATGGATGTAACATTACTCCCTCCTCCAGGGCCTCCTCCCGAGACTGGACCCCTCTGACACCGCTGTGGTCTTCCTCTGCCTCGGGGTGCTGGACTATCTGGATGAATGGAGTTAAACTCTTCCAGTAGAATGGGAACAAGAACATCCTCTCTAGGAACCCAACAATGCTCTTCAGGTCCATATCCTTCCCAATCCACAAAGTATTGTAGTCTCCCACCGCGACGTTGGGAAATCAGAATTTCGTGGACCTTATAAATGGAACTCTCATCAACGACCAGTGGAGGAGGAGGGGGTTCTTCTGTACGGCCAGGCTCTGTGGAGGAAAGAACAGAGTCAGTGTAGGGCTTTAATAGGGAGACATGGAATGTGGGATGAATTCTGTGCTGTGGAGGCAGGTGAAGCAGAAAGGTGACCGGGGTGAAGGGACCAAGAAACCTGGGGTAGGGGGTAGGTGCAGGTGGATATCACGGGTAGACAGCCAGACACTTTTTGGCCTACTTGATAGGAGGGGGCTTCAATCTACGCTGATCAGCCATGGTCTTCTGCCTGCGCACTGCCCATTGGAGATGACGGTGAGCTTTGTCCCAGACTCTCCCCTTCCCCCTGAACTAGTAGTCCACAGCAGGTACATCTGAAGGTTCTCTGTTCCAAGGGAATAGTGGGGGCTGGAAACCGAGTATGCACTGAAATGGAGTGAGACCAATGGAGGCTTGACGAAGCGAATTCTGGGCATACTCGGCCCAGCCCTGATTCTGGTTTCCAGAAGGTACGGCGGAACCACCCCACCTGTAGCTTACGGTCACACCTAGGAGTTTGAAGAAAGCCTTCCAGGCTCCTGTATCTGATACAATGTCTTCACCTGCAGGTTCAGAGGCAGCTGGATGGTTCACCCATTGAATGGGATTTATGAAGAGTTTCTCTGTGAGGATGGGTTCAGGGGTTTTGGGATTCTTATCTTTACCGTGGAGTCTTGAGAGCGTATCTGCTTGGACTTTGTTAGGACGTTTTAGATAGGAGATTGTGAATCGGAATCTATTGAAGAAGAGGGCCCATCGAGCTTGTCTGGGGTTTCACCCTTTGGCTTCACGTAGCTATTGTAGATTTTTACTCCACTCCTCAAATGCCAGCTTTATGGCCAACCGCAACCGTTACCGGTGTCATAGTCATACACACAGGGAGTGGCATGGAAGTCTGAAGTGGCAAATCTGGGAAGCATTCTGGCAAACATTTAGAGCCTCATTGGAGTATCTTACCTGACCGGCAAGAGAGGATGGGCTTATGCCTTGCCATCCACGGATGCCCTAGAATTATGATGATTGTTAAACCCTCCAGAACCAATAGACTGAGCTCATCTTTGCGACACTGGCCCACATGAAGATGTAATGGTCCTGCCTTCTTACGTTCCGATGAGCAAGTGATTTTCCAGTAGCTGATTGAATGTTATAGATCATATCAGAGGGTGTACTGTAGTTTTGAGGCCAAGTTGGCAGACGGGATGGCTGGCAACGAAATTGCCCACAGAGCCTGAATCGAAGAGGGCAGCAACTGAAATAGAGAGGCCACGAGCAGTAACTGTCACAGTGGAGGTGAGTGGAGACATCTTTTCTTGCATAGTAAGAATCTTACTCAGGGAAGGTAACGTTTCTGTGTCACTTTGACTGAAAACTTCCAGGAAATGTTGGGAAAAAGTGGTGTATGAGCTGATAGACGGTCCACCCTAACTCCAAATTGTTTCTGCCCACCGCAGCGCAGACCCCGAGAGACAGGAGATCACAAAACCAATCTTGGCTTTATCAGAATGATACGCTGTGGGGTATGTAGCGAATTGATTTTTTTTTTTCATATTTATTTATTAAAACTAACATAACATATTTTACTTTGAACAACAATGGAGATATACTTCACATATCTTCTGGGGTTTCTTCTTAGCATCAAGTAAAACAAAACCTCCTTTATATCCAAAACCAAATGCTCCTTATAAAAAATGAAATGTAATATTGTAGTAGTTATTGTAACGCTCTGTTATACTCAGAGGGCAGAGGAACGTGCTAAATCAATGCTGTTTATTTCAAGTAAACAAAGGAGGCCAACAGGGCCGGAGAGAGAGGCATGCAATCAACAAATATTACTCAAAGGAGTGCATACAAAAGTCTTGGGCAATCTCCGGATCACGAATCATAGGAATCTTCTTGAAAACAAAGGTAAGTAACTTAAAGTCTCTTACAAGTTTCTCTCCATTTGGGTCTTTCAGTGCTCTGTGTAGGAGGGTGACAATAAACACAAGATACCAGGAACTCAGAACTTCCTAGAGGATCCCTTGGGCTAGGAGCAGATTGTGGATCGAGAGTGGTAAGTGAAGGCATGTTACCTAGAGCTCGGCCATTGCTGAGTGATGCTTTTATTCAGTGCAGGTGATTATCGACAGGTGTTTCTCATTCGTCATTAGAGGTGACTGAGAGCGGATGCCAGTCACTGCGCAGGGATCAGCACACAGAGACAGATATGGCGTGACAGTTATAAACTAATAGAAAGAAAAAAACAATTTTCTTTTTAAATGGAACTCCGTTTTAATACATTTTTTATTTAACATTTTTTTTTTGCAGAGGAAATATCATGTGGTTTGATGATGTCACTCCTTCAATTATGATCAAAGCAGTGTTCTTAAAAGGACATATTCAAACAGACAGCATATCTTCAGGTAAACACACTGAGAGCCAAGTGACAGGTTTCACAAATAGACAAGAGGTATAAAAGAGAGAGTATCCAATGGAGACTTCAGCTTTGACTTGCATGAAAACAGACCAGCAAACCCAAACACTCATAATTCACTCCCAGTGTCAGATGTCCTATTTCTGGTCCGTCCATCACAGGACAAACACACATATTCATATTCACACACAGTCTCCAGTTCACCTGACCTGTATGTCTGTGGACTGTGTGGGAAACACAGAGAACTGCTCACAGAAAGACACACATACAGTACTTCATTATACCAGACATGCTGACGATACAGCCTGTATGAACAGTTTTGAAAATGTGGCTTCAATATTGAACAACGTTTGTTAGAAATTGAAAAAACAAAAAACTGTATTGAAGCAGTAGTAGTTGAGTATATAAGAGGTGATTGTACTGGTCTGAACGAGGCTGGCGTCACCAGGCCGGGACAGGGATTCCTCTCCGCTGTGGTGGGGAGCTGTCAGCACACGAGAGCTCTGATCAAAGCCTGACAGCAGTGTCCGAGGAGACCGACCGCAGCAGAAAACAAAGCCTTCGCTGTCATCCTCACCTCCACTTCATCAAACCAGCACGTGACTGAAGACCAGGCCAATGAGAGTCGTCCCAGAAAACCCTGACACCACAAAACACAGACAGTGATGCTTTCTGGAGCTCATTTTGACCTCTGTGTTTAGCAGAACATACCTGCTCGTTTTTGGTTCATCATCTGATTCTTATAAAGATTAAACTGTCAGCCATTATGAAATTATTTTGCAGGTATGTTCATATAAATATTTGGGTGTAGGGTTGTTTTGGAAAGATCTTGTCTTTCGTGAGACTTTTTCCATTATCTCAGGGCTTTGGGGGGAAATTCTTCCATACTGATACTACGGTACAGGGTACATGTGTTTAAATACACATTTAAAAACAAAGTTATTTCATCAGATAATCATTTTTTCTTCACAAGTTGTAGGACATGATTATTAAAAAACTCAATAAACCAACTTATCAAATTAATGTAATTACTGCTGTCAAGTGATTAATTGCCAAGCAAAATAAATGTTTTTTTTTTTGTGTACTAAAATATTTACACGTATATATTTATATTCGTATAATACATATCATATTAGGGGTGGGTATAGATACTTCTTTAATCTAGATTAATCTTTTTGCCATTTTTGTCTTTTTGTCTGTGTTTTTCTCTCACAACCCCCTTTGACTCGATTTTTCATAAAACATTTTTGCAATACACATCACACAGTTATTTATATAATGTTAATATACCAAGCTATTAAAGTACTGAAATCTGTTTTGTAGCTTCGAAATACCAAAAGCAGGCGATGATGCGAACATCACATGATGAATCAAAGCCTATCACAAGCAGCTTTTTAATACAAACATATATAGAAGGAGCTCAGTGTCATTCACACAAACACTAAAACACTCATTTAACATAGAAGCCTAATAACCATAAAACTAAGAAGAAACATTGAAAAACCATACAATTCAATCAAAATTTGAAATTCAATTGAGGGAATTCTGGGAATGTCAGTTTACGTTTTTTACCATTTGCAATTACTATTTACGATTAATTATTTAACAGGTTTTTACTGTAGCATTTTCACAGGTCATTTTTTACAGTGTGTGTTTGAGATATTTTCAGTGCAATTCTTCATTTTGAGGGGATTTGCATTTTGTGTGTGCACGTCTTGAATAGTGTGTAATCAGCTTAAAAAAAAAAGGTTAATAATTTTTGGCAAACAAAAAAAAAAGGACAATATAGTTTTGCTTCAAATACCTATGCTACTTACTGCTTTTGTACACCAGGGTCACAGATGTGTTCCTAATCTGAAGCGTTGCTGCTGGAGATCAGTTAAAATGGCTCCTGCATCCAGACAGGTGTGTTTACTAACCCTGAGCAACGGTCAATCTCCTCCTGCCGGCGGTCACTCACCGCACGCTCTCACTTCCCAGGCCTCGCTCTCTTCCCTCACTTTGTTTCCTACCAATAAATGATGTCTCATGGGTGTGTGTGTGTGAGACGCTGGCCTGTCAGGGCACGCAGCAGAAGACCACAGGAAGGGCAAAGCAGCTCTTGTACATCAGTCAGGCGTCTGACGGCTGAGATGAAGGACTGACAGCTCCGACATCAGCGGCCCTCGCGCTCCACGTGCACTACGAGCACACAAATAAATTAGTAATGGTGCTTCACCTGTCAGCTCACACACTCCGGCCTGCCTTTGTTTACTCTCACACAGATCTCAGCCCAATGTACAAGAAAACAGGAGAAAGAGGAGGAAAACACAGATGCATGTTTGCATGTGCACAAGCTGAAAAACTAAAAGTATGATCTGAAAGAATTTTTAATCAGAAAAGGCTAGGAAATTTCACAAAGAAAAGGCTGGTAAGATGTTGAATTACAGGAAGACTGAAATAGTATTTTCTTGTGAAACACACTCCAGTAATCCTTATTTTACAAGTTACAGTACCCTCACAGAGCAAAAATATAAGAAAATATACTGGAAAAATATGATGCACAATCTTACATAATACAATTCCATATATTAGAAACTAGCTTTTTCCATATACAGCAATATTGTCAGGAATGCGGCGGATGCGTTTGGATCCATGGGCAAGGTTTTATTGAGAATCAGTAAAACAAGCAGACAGAACTAGGAGACACACAGAAAACAATCACAATCCAATATACACAGCCTAAAGTCGAAAACACAGGGAAAATAAACACAGGGGGAAAATGCTGGGAAATAATCGCCAGAGCAAACCAAGACTTTGCACAGGAGTGTTTGAGAAACTGTCTTTTATGCTAGTGGTACACTGAGTGTGAGGTTGTGGTGACAAGTAGCAGGTGTATGTAATTAGTCCAGGAGTGCAGCGTGATGGGAAATGGAGTCCGTGGGTGTAATCCTGCATTGGCTGGAGAGCCCTCTGGTGGAGCTTTAAGGATCTCCAGCTGAATATTGTGACAAACATATACATTGATAAGCCAGGGGCAGTTTGATGAGGCGGCTGTTCCTCTCGGCTTTGTTACTTTAATAAAGTTTTATTTCTTCAACGTCTGAAACTCTGCCGTTTGAGCCTTTTTGTCTGCACTGACTAAGATTGAGACCAACTACAACCTCTTTGGGCCACGACAGTAGCCATATAATAAGCAGGATAATACAGAGCAGTGGCGGCTACTGGTCTGTCAAATAGGGGAAGCTCATTTTCGGCCTACATCATAAAATTGTGTATATTTGTGTGAAATGTATGATGAAAATCAAGCAATTTCGCCAAGCAAATATAAAGACATAGGTTGCAGCAGTTTTTATTTCGACTGAACTTGAGAAATCCGCGATGGGACCAAGCGTGAATAGATTTAGCGATTCCTTATAGTACAAAATCGCTGTCAGTCAAAAGGAGACACAATCTTTGGACAGACCCTCCAATCATCATTCAGAAGCTCGGAGTCCAGGCCAGCCCACTCCTCATTTGCTCCTCATTCCCCCCCAGAGACGCTGAGCGTCCGTGGGCGGGACATAATCGCAGCGTTTATCCAATGACCGTCTAGT
>JAUYWG010000929.1:0-10915 GCA_034779775.1 Enteromius afrohamiltoni | reverse complement strand
CCACCAAATGCACTGCTGTTCAATCACTGGCGAATACCGTACTCTAGCTGTAGATACAGCAACCTGATCACTTCTCATGGGTTTCACCCCAATGAGATCATCCAGTTTTGGCAGCACCTGCAGAGCAACAAGCACAATCCCTGCCAAATGACTGGGTAGAAGGTCCGAATAAACGGATTTCGTCTGCTTTGAAGGTTTTATCATCAGGTTTCACAGTTTAAAGTAAACAGATTAAAGTTCTTGTTCTGAGGTTTCTGGACAACCTTACCTGGGTTTTTTTCCATTACCGTAATATTAACGATCATCACAAGCTTGATTGTTTAAATGTGGCTTAAACATTTTTGATAAATCTTTGTAAATTAAACCATTATATCTTTGATTGTAAATAAGCAAGATACTGAAAGATAAAACAGCCACAATGCAAAGAAACTTAGGCCAACAAAAGGATCACAAGTGCAACATCATCATTTAACAGTGGAAACCAATGAAACAACATGATGTGGGGTGTTTTGGCAGAACATGCCATCAAGACTAATGAATAAAATCTTATAGCTAGGCGCAAGTCAAAATAATGCCCAACAGTAAACCATTTACTCACAAAATATGAAGTAATGACCATGTAAGTACTCAATGCTTGGCAGCAGATAGTTTCCAAATTGTAGTCGGTTCATAAGAACTTTAAGTTCCAGTTGTATCTGAAAACTGAATATGCTGGAGTTTGTTTTTGGATTTATATGTAATCTGTTACTACACAGCACTGTAAATACCACAACCAGGAAATGGAAGACAAATACTTAGATGAAAAACAAAACGTTTGGCCATTTGGAATGTCATAATTATAGCATGCTGCAAACACACCTTCACATGACGGCTAATCTTACGTCTCACAAAATAAATACTTTTCACTTGTGGAAAGCTTTTGTGTTAAGAGGAAACTGATCTGACTACCAATCTCACATTCCTTATATATCACGCCATTTTGGCTACATGGGGGTGCTTACTGTTTTCTCACTAGACTTCATGTCTCTTTCGTTCTGTTTTTTCACGAGTTCATCAAACAACAGTGGTAAGTGGTAAGTTTCTAGAATTTGTAAAACTGTTTTTCCATCTCAAAAACATATCTAAATTATGACCTATGCTCTTAACATCACATTCAGAAGTGATCGTTTGTGCATTTTTGAACTACAGCTGGTCAAAAATGCAAAAGCTACAGTCTTTACTGGGGATGCCAAAATTAATTGTTTCCACGATGCATCGCGATACAGATGAGGATGATTTGGTATCGGTTCAGTAATAGTCCATAACCGATTATAACTTTAGCGCTTTTTTGACGTCATTTGCCACATGTGTCGCAGTAGAATACAATGGCTGAGGGAGGCGGATCTCGAGTGTGAGTAATTGAAAGCGCTCCAACTATTTTAAAAGCCGACATCTAGGCACATTTCGGCTTTTATGAACAACCTAGTAAGCACGACTTGGAAACACACGCTGTGTGTAAATCATGCCATGCACAAATAAAATATGCAGGAGGTTATACCAATAACTTGAGAAACCATGTTAGCCGTTTTCACCCTAAACTGTTAACGTCTGTCAGTGCCAAGGTGGACCCAGGTCAGCCAAAAATAGATAAAATTATATCAAAGTTGCCTCCCAACTCTGAGAGAGGGCAAAGAATTAGCAGAGCATTGGCAGCTTTTATAGCAAATGACATACGGCCCTTTTCTGTGGTGGAAAACCCCAGGTTTCATCACCTGTTAAATACTCTGGAGTTGCAGCATAAGCTTTCCTCAAGCAGCCACTGTTCAGAAAATTGTGCCCAGGTAATGGCCTCAATGAGCCAAGCTCGTTGAGTTGCAATAACATGCGATTCCTAGACTTTGTTCGTGACAATAACAGCACATGTGCTGCAAACAAGAGCCGTTGAGTGACACACGGGTGTTTATCTGGCAGAGCTACTGTCTCAGGTTGTCGAGGAACGACAGGTATCAGATAAAGATGTAGTGCTTGTGACCGATAATGCGTCGAACGTGATCGCTGCAGCTCAATTTGGAACATTCGCTCGTGTAAAATGCTTCGCGCGTACAGTGAATCTGGCATCGCAGCGCACGCTTAAATCCCAAATGCTGAGCAGTGACTCATGCGGAGCGGTTTGTGATGTTTCAGAAACTTTCCTGTGCCCAGTTCTGAAATGAACTGTATTTTGTGTATTAAAACAGTGTTTTGTGGGGCCTGGCCTCTTATAATTTTAATGCTCATACATTTGTTTACATTTAAATGTTTTACAAGAAAGTACACTGCACTTCAAGATATTAAAGTGTATAGTTTGGTTTATAATTCCATGTTTAGAATTTTTTTTCCAAGAAGTGTGTTTTCATTGAGAAGGTAAAATGACCGTTTGTGTTTATATACAAAATGATATACATGTGAATTAAAATTGAAGATTGAGTATGCAGTGCATTGTCAATGCATCGAGACACTGTAATAAACCGAATCGATGACATGATAATCACACCACTAGTCCTTGCTAGAACCAAGAAGTATGAGGTTGATTTTTTTTATTTGGTTGTCGTGCCTTGGAACATGTACACAAAAGGAGCTCAATCATATAGTGCTGAAGTACTCATCTTAACATTATGTGGTATAAATAAAGCATATAATATAGATGTTTAATCCCATTGGTGCTTCATTCTACCAGTGATCAACACACACAGCTCAAAAGAGAAATCCAAAACAACGCCTTTTTGAATATCTGACTTGACTCTTGTATTTTTGTATTTTTCCTGCTCCCAAACATATGATTTGACTAGAAGCAAGATATTATAGAGCCAACTCATACAACAGGATCCCTTTGTATCAGCCCCAAGCTGGACTAGTACCTCCGGCATTTGCTGCTGATGTAAACATCAGTTACAATCCATTTATTATATTCAATAGGCGTTCATGGTCTCACGCATATATTATTTGCTTGTTTTGAATAAACCCAATTACTCAGCGCTGACTTTGTTTGCTTTTGCATTTACTTCCTCTTAAGCCATTATTGTTCATTAAAACCACCAAAAAAAAATTGCTGAATGGGAGATACACATTAAGATATTTCTGTTCATTGCCATTGCAAAGTTTGTGTTTAAAAGTACTTCTTGTGAATTGAACAAAAGTGTGTGTACACATGAGAAGGAAGTCAAAACAGAAAAAAAATAAAATAAAATATTAGTTTAATTTTAAGGGTTATTTGTTAGTATATTGATCTGGGATCTGTTGTTGTTAAAGGCACAATATGTAAGACTTTTGCAACAAAATATCCATAAACTACTTGCACAGTGTTATATATTCATGCACTTGTGTGCTTATGTTATCTCAAATGTTCTGTAGGATTCGAAAATTCAAAGAAATGACAAATTTCGATAATGAACCGTCCCTGTTCCTTGTAGCCTATCAATGACGCAACATCCTCGGTTTCTGCCTATGAATACTACGGCAACACGCAAGGACAAATGCAGAAGTGGTAGTTATTTACTGTGCATTTCCATATCATGGATCATGATTACACTCTCCACAATCCCAAAAAACATTAGGTGTATACAAAGCAAGGCAAGAAGATATTGGAACAGTCAACAAAATGAAGCGAGAACAAATATAACCAGTGTTCAACGCTCCGTCATTGCGCCATAGAACTTCACCTGTTATGGTTTTGAAAATGCGACCTCTAGTGGCGGAAACTTCCATATTGTGTCTTTATGTTTCATTTATAATATTATAAGATACAGTTTATCAGTATTGCCCCTTCTAACTAGTAGTACAACAATTCTATGAGCAAAGCTTAATCGTTATGCAGAACTAATCCATTTTATACGAAGTATTTAACGTTCAAGTAATTTGATCATGGCTTGTAATATTTATATATTTGTCATTTACTGATGTTTAACAGTAGTAATGATTACACTTTCAAATTTTGCTTTGAGAGGAATTAGACCAGCAACGACAATTTGTCAGATTACTATGGGACTAAGTTGCAATGTTAACAAAGACAAAGATGTCATACATGTCGTGCAAAGTCTAGAAGTAGTGCTGCACGATTAATCGCGATGTCAGCCTATGCAATTACATTACAGCGAATGTTGCAATTATTTTAAATAAACTGGACTTAACAAGACATTCATCCTTGTGTTCAGACCAGACGCGAATTAAGCGTTGAGCGCAAGTGATTTACAAGTCAAGTCAATGCAAAGACGCAATTAGACATCCTGCAGCGCGATTCGCGCGAATTAAGCAGGGCGTTAAAAACACCAGTTTTACTGCACACATAAGCGGCACGTATGCAGAGCCGAAGCAGCGCACGCCAATGCAGCAGGCTATAGACAAGCATCTTTCTGTCGTATTTTCCAGCGTTCTTCTCCGAACACTTTGTGCCATGTGCTTTAATTTATGTCATTTCTCTGCACCTGCTACGCACTTCTGCGCCGCTCCTGTGAGCCTTCATTCGTTAACATGGGGCCGCAAAAAAATATGCACTGCTTACGCCCTGCTGATGCGCACAGTGTGAAACCGGCGTAAACTCAACGTGATCAAGCGTCCGACTACACGCGAATAGCGAGATATATTCACCCAAGTCACCTCAGGTGAGAACGCACTTTTAACAAAGAGGGATTTGAGAAAATGATTGGCACACTGGATAAGAGATACTGTGTTACATCCTGCTAAAATGTTTGGGGACAACACGTAAAAATATAAAAATGGGTATTTGTTTTATTTATCTGTACTTTTGACTTTTTAAATTTTATTTTAATGTTAATTTAATTCAGTAATGTAAAAATGTAACTGTTATTTAATTTTGTACAATTTAGTTTTAATTTGTTGGTGCTAGATTGCACTGTACACTGTATCTCAGCTGAGAAATACAGGTTTCAGCATTATTAGTAATCTGTGTGTGCGCATTTTCCTTGACAACAAGCAAGTTGAGTCAACCCACTTATATATCGTTTCGCAAATCGCAATTTTGACCTTAATAATCACCATGTGACATTTTTCCTAAATCGTGCAGCCCTATCTAGAAGTAACAATTCATTTACACATTTAGCCAGAAAACCCAACACTACATGATTTAGAGGATCCTAGACTGTAATATTCCAAGCAACTGAAGTAAATATACTCCAAGAATAAACCCGCTTGTTTGCTCCACTAATGGGCAACCTCACTGCTGACTGTTCTCTGGCACACATGTATCAAAAAACAAACAAGACCCAATATGAACTCACCGTCACCGACTTCAGCGTCATGCCGTGATAAGTTCCCATAGTGTCAATTTTGAAACCCTCCGTTTCTGTAAAAATAATAAAAAAATATAATAAAATGTAAAAACGGTTCCAAATAATTTACCTGTAATGAATCATTAACAGTTCAAAATAAAAGATGATATATAAACCTTCCAATAATCTTGGGGGACTTCACAGCATAATATACAGATGATGCACAAAAGAAGATAATTTGAAATACGTTTGTAAACCAGGAAGTAAATGGCGGCAGCATTTTTATTTTTAGGTGAACTATTCCTTTAATTCTTCACAGATTTATTAATATAACAGCAGGGTTATAACAAAATTGCAGTTTTCTGAAACAAAATTATAATTAGTTTTATTCTGAAACGTATTATGTCTATTCTCTTCTAAAAGTGCAACTTCGACAGTTTTCCAATCTGTGGGTCCACAGATCAAAGAGTCAAAAGTTCAAAGGCAAGATCAAAAAGTTCTTTTTTTTTTATATTTAAATTTCTATTTTTTCATCATATTTGCTGCATTAAAGGCCAAAACTAAAGCTGATGACATCCAACTTACCTTCTTTTCCTTTGAATCGCTCCTGATCGTATCTGTTATAGGCAGCTGGGACTGGCTGTTTATTTCTTATTGCTGGATCCTATGGCATAAAAAAAAAAAGTGTATTAAAAAACAATTTGTTAATTTTAAATCCAACTATTATTTTATAGTAACAATGAACTGATCAAAGAGGAAATTAATTTACACACTTAAGTTATGCTACAATTGTTTGCACGACCGAAAAAACAGCATATATGCTATATAAAATATGCAGTGTTTTAATACACTATTACTTTATACATTGTATTTAGCATTTATTTGTTCTACTGTAGTTTTTTTTTTTTTTTTAGTGTGTGTGTGTCCTGGTTGGTGGAGATAACTGACAGTATAATATGCTTTTATTATACAGCTGAAAATGTACATTTATTAAAAAAAAAAAGATGAAAAACATGATTAATTTGCTCATCAAACGTATGCCATTACACATGAAAAAACCCTCCAGCCGAACAAAAGACAGTCCTCAGAGAACTCCGACACTTCAGTTTTCAATGACTATTTAAACAATGTTGTCTTCTTCAGTCAGAGGAAACCAGAGTCCTGAAGGTCTTCACTTAATTTGATACATTCCATCATTCTGAATATTCATTTCTGAACTTATAAAATACATAATAAAAAATATTTTGAATGAGTGTGACGGCAATTAAACTTGGTAATATTGCACAGATTTTGTAAAGTAGTATCATACATGCATGCATCTTGAGATTTTGCGCGCGTGGCATTCAATGTAGTTCCTATTCTGCTGTCATTACAGGTTTTTAAACATATTTTTCATTTCTGCACAACAGCAGTCTAAGTGGGGTAAACTGTGGATTGTTTACTTGCTTTGGCACAAAATCATTCAATGACAGCAGTTTTTAAAAGACTAGTTAGTCTCAGTCAGTCACAAACATAGCCAAACTTTATTTACCCACAGGCTTTTCTAAACTGTTAAACTAGGGTTGGGTGGAGGCCAGTATAAATTATATATTATACCAGTATAAAATGTTCATGTTGTCATTAATTGCTAATGCTTTTATCGCGGTATACGATATTAAATCATAAAATTTAGTGGTTAAAAAACAACAACTAATATATATATATATATATATATATATATAAAATTAGTTGTTGTTTTATATAATATAAAAAAATCACATACATTTAAAAGCAAAGCACAAAAAAAATTATATAAGTTAACATGCCATGCAAAATAATTAAATGGGTATCACGTTACAGTAAGACATCATTAGTAAAATAAAATACAACTTTTAGTTACTGTTACCTTAAGTTTATAAAAAAAGTTTATAATTACTTTGATTTTAAAGTGTTATTAAATATTATTATTATTATTATTATAAAATTAATGAATGTTTAAAAGAATTGCTCATTGTTAACCAATTAATTAACTGTTAAATAATGCAGCCCTAAGGTAAAGTGTGACAAATAATATAGAAGTTTAAAATAAATAGCCTACTTGGATTAAATATATTTAAGTATTTGGCACTGCATGAACATCGCTGGGAATACATCATTAGCACAGCTGGGGTTTTCGGCTCTTTAGCGCCCTCTGTGCATTTAACCAGTTAATAGGAAAAGTGTTCTTTAAAATGCATTAAAAATTTGAAAAAAAAAAATTGTAATAACTGTTTTCAGTATAATTAAAAACGTGCATTGATATATTGCATTACCGATTTCAGCACATGTCTAGTTGGGTGATATTCTACTTTTTTATTTGTATTTTTTTAACGAGCTTAAAGCTAGATTTTTGCTCTCAAGTGACGGTTGCATGCAAAACGTTTCCATTTACAAATTAGGAATAATTTTGGACTATAAAGTAAACATGGACCATGTAGCACATACTGCAGTGAACTCTACATTTTTTTCAGTGAAAAAACAAAATAAAAACAAACAAAACATAAAAGCGGCTCTTGTGCACTCACCACCTGAGTTTGGTTCTGGGTCTGTCTCTGTTCAGGGGCCCGGCCTTCCTCCCGTGCCTTCACTGATTGTAGGATGGCAAATATATTTTTGGAGAAATTCTGCAAATCAAAAGATCATCATGTTTAGGAGTTCACACTCTTTAAATATAGCTAACATTTACTTTCTTTTGTGCACGACTGATTTTAAAAGAAAATATAGCAAAATAAAAATTACACACAACCAAGTTAGACATGTTTAAACCAACCATTCAAAAACCAACCGTGACAAGAAACCAGCTTTATTATCAATGAAATACCACCACCTGCAGGACAACTATTTTATATTAGGGGTCAAAAATCGTGAAGAGACATTAATTTGCAAGGCAGAACCAGAAACTCATGTGCAAAAAAAATGTAAAAGTCTAGACGTTTCCAAGGTTTTGGATCTGCAATCATGTTCTTGGTTTCTTGGTTTGAAGAGTGATGATTCTGATTCTGATGAGTGGGAGGTTCTTCCCAGGTAGAAGGTGAAAAAGAGCTGAGAGAGAGAGATCTGTGGAGATCAGTGGATCTTTGGTTGAATGGAAATTCAAGGCCGCAAGACCTGGCCACACTCAGGTGTTGCTGTGGAGCCAAATCCTCATTTAGTGTCTCAAAGGGTTGCAGACTGCGCTACATCAAGACCCACCCAAAGTGGTTGCCCTGGATAAAGGGCTCAACCAGGAGACGAGAGAGAGATGATGGAAGTATATATATATATATATATATATCTATATATATAAACTAGCGGGGCATTGAAGAAAGGCTCTCTCGAGCATTATGGAAGCCGCACTCATTGAAGGTCTAAGAGCCATTAGTGCCTTCGGATGGAAAGTTTTGGCCCTTTGTTATCAAACATGGTAATTTGGATATGCACTTGATTGGAGAAAAGGAAAGGAAGAGTGAGGTGATATTAACTAGTATTAACATGCATAAACAGTACATGATACAAAAGACAATATACAATAATGACCTGTGAATGTGCATCATGGACAAAAAACAAGAGGATAGTAATAGTACTAAAAAAATTATATATACTGGGGCGGCTGTTAACATACCTGGTTAATACCAGGTACAATCTATGAGTGGGTAGCACTGAATAAAGTGTGTATGTATAATATATATAAAGGAAATTCAGTTTGTTGTTTTTAAACATGTTAATGCAGAAATTGGACAGCCCTCGTTCACCTTGCCGGTGCTCTGTAAAATGGTCGTCCTCGTCCTCCACACTCTCTCTCTGCTCACAATGTCTCTGGTCACGTCCACTTCAGCATCCACGAAGCTCCTCTGTTTCTGGGTGATGTCATCGTCCAGGTCAGTCTTGATGGTGGAACGCTTCTTGGCCATGATTTTAGCCTTGATAGCAGCGATCTTTTCCACAGACATGGCTTCTGACAGAGACCTAAGATCAGAAGAATAATCAGCTCAACTCATATCTAGGAGAAATAAACAGTTAAGACGTGAGCAGCTGTGTTCTGGGTGCTTTATTGGATTAACGTAACAGTAATAACACAAAAAATAGAAACAATTAAAAAAAAAAAAAAGTCATTCCTGTTGTTCCAAACTTGAAAGCATTATTGTCTTCTGCTGAACACCAAAGATGATATTTTGAGGAATGACCAGACAGTTCTGGTCCCCACAGGCTCGTTATATCTTAGCTCCATACATAATGCAAGTTAATGGAGAAGGAAGCTGTTTAGTCACTAACATTCTACTAAATGCATCATGTCCTCTATTAACGTTTTGTACATTTCACATATTTTTTTTTTTTTACAATGTTCACTCAGTAAGATCATACCTGATCTGATCCGTCTGCACGATGCTTTCCTTATGACCCTCGAGACGGGCAGCCAGACGCTCTTTATCCAGACGCACACGCTCTTCATCCTGAGAAAAAAATCATGAGAAGTGCCCAAGCATGATGCTATTCAACATTTGATTTAAATTGTTTTTTTAATGATGTTTCTTACCTCAACCCGAGGCTTCTTTGCCTCAGAAGACACTTCATCTGCTGCCCTTTTAACTGTTCAAACAATTGCAATTTAATGCCAGAAAAAGTATGACGTTTGTCCCAAAAGAAGGCACTTTCATCTAATTTAAATGCCCTAAAATAAAGATCTTATTATGGCTTATTACATTTATTTTAACGACAAAGATCAAATCACACTCAAATAAAAAAATTTAACACAAAAGGAAAATAAAACAGCTCACATACCTTGCGTTGGCCTTTGTAAACCAATCTCAATAGGCGCACTTCTGTCAATACTCGTCGATGATGCTGTAAATGGCAAACAGGTAAATAATTATGATGCTTTAGTAATGAGTTCGAGCATGAATATAATCAACACTTACAGCTTTCTCCATTGAGATAGGACAGCAAGTCTTTTCTGTCGGGTCGTCTTACAACAGGGATGTTCTCTGTCTTTAAGCACAAACACGGGTTTAAGTTTTACTTTCCAAGCACCTGCTACATTATGAAACAAAATCATAAAGAAAAATATATTTCCTGTTTATAGGCACCTCACTAAGCTTTAATTGAAACCTGAATATATTTTTTTAAATTTGGGAAAAAAAATTATAAATAATCTTTGGGCGAGGCAGAGTTTAAATGTGCTTAAATATCATAAAAATAATTACCATTAAAAAAAAACCAAAAAAAAAAACCAATAATAATAATAATAATAATATAATTATAAAAAAATAATAATAAAATATAATTCTTTAAAATGTGTGCAGGACACTGCGTTTTGTACTTACTGCAGCTCTCCGCACATAGGACGGGTGAGGAAGATGCACATTGTTGAGCAGGAAAAGAATAGAGTCAAGAGTGTAGTACTCTTTAGGCTGTCCCTCTTTTCCAGTTCTGTAATTGCATTACATTGCATGGTTAAAAAAAGTAATATACACTAGGGCTGTGCAATTAATTGCAACCGCAAAAAAAAAAAAAAAAATCACAATTTAAATGCATGCAATTTCTAAATCGCATAAGGCTGCAATTTTATCTATTAATTTATTTCGATTTTTATTCAGAAATGGCACAAAGAAATTACCGACGCAATTACCTATCATACATGCACAGATATGATGCATGCGCACATTGTCAGTAAATGT
>JAUYWG010000928.1:0-10923 GCA_034779775.1 Enteromius afrohamiltoni | reverse complement strand
TCGCAATTCTGACTTTTTATATCGCAATTCTGACTTAGACCTCACAATTCTGACTTTTTATATCGCAATTCTGACTTAGACCTCACAATTCTGACTTTTTATCTCGCAATTCTGACTTTTTATCTCACAATTCTGACTTTTTATCTCGCAATTCTGACTTTAGCACTCGCAATTCTGACTTTTTATATCGCAATTCTGACTTAGACCTCACAATTCTGACTTTTTATATCGCAATTCTGACTTAGACCTCGCAATTCTGACTTTTTATCTCACAATTCTGACTTTTTATATCGCAATTCTGACTTAGACCTCGCAATTCTGACTTTTTATATCGCAATTCTGACTTAGACCTCGCAATTCTGACTTTTTATCTCGCAATTCTGACTTTAGAACTCGCAATTCTGACTTTAGAACTCGCAATTCTGACTTTAGAACTCGCAATTCTGACTTTTTATCTCGCAATTCTGACTTTTTATCTCGCAATTCTGACTTTAAATCTCGCAATTCTGACTTTATATTTCACAATTCAGGCTTAGAACTCGCAATTCTGACTTTTTATCTCACAATTCTGACTTAGACCTCCCAATTCTGACTTGGAACCTGTAATTCTGACTTTTTATCCCGCAATTCTGACTTAGAACTTTTTTTTTTTTGAGCAGCGGAAATGGGCTTGCCTACATTTTTGACACTACAAGTGTTTATTGCAAGTGTTTATTGCAAAATTTGTACCATTCAAATTATTGTAAAAAAAAACAAAAACATAAAATTATTCTCAAACAGCACCAGAGGAGAGTTAATATTAGCTATTAAATGTGAATTATTTTTTCTTCAACCTTCAGGGATGATCTTGGTTTCCGGCTAATTTCAGAACAAGTGAGCCACCATCCTCCCATCAGCGCCTTTCATGCAGAAGGCTTGCAGAAGGACTTTGTGTTTCATGGCTCCATCTACCCCAAACTGAAGTTCTGGGGCAAAAGTGTGGAGGCCGAACCTAAGGGCATCATCACTCTAGAGCTTCCCAAGTAAGCGTCTGCTATCTTTATAATGGTGCTTCCCTAACATTGTAAAGACGGATTGTCAAATAATAAACTCGTTGCAGGCATAATGAGGCATACACATGGATGAACCCCACGTGTTGTGTGCACAACATCATCGTGGGACAGCTGTGGATTGAACAGTATGGTAATGTGGAGGTCATCAATCACAGGTATCAATGAGACTCTGAAATGTACTAGTTCTGGTTTAACTTCACTAGCTTTACTAAAGCAGCCCTTTTGACTAATATTCGCCCACAGAACTGGTGAAAAATGCTGTCTGAGTTTCAAACCGTGTGGCCTTTTTGGTAAAGAATTGCATAAGGTTGAGGGCTACATCCTGGACAAGAGGTCAGTCGTTTGAAAGTTTAATTTCCACGATAAATGTTCAAATTCTATTTTAAACTGATTATTTGTATATTCCATGAAGCAAAAAGAAAGTGTGCCACCTTTACGGGAAATGGACAGAGTGCATGTACATAGTCGACCCAGCTACATTTGAAACTCACAAGAAGAACGATAAGAAAGCATCAGAAGACAAGAAAAGCAGTAAACAGGTGTTTCTGAATTAAATTCTACTAATGATGAATGTGAATGGGCTGAATGTAAGCAATACACTTGGTTACTAACTGCTTGCTCGGTGTTTCTCTGTCATCTCAGACGTCAGACTCAGAAGAAACACCTCAGCCAGGTGGAGATTCACTGGAGGTGATCCCAGGAAGTCATTTGCTCTGGAGAATAGCACCTAGACCAGTCAACTCTGCCCAGGTCTGTTCCAAAATATGAGCTCTGGGAAACCTTTCCCAGAAAAATGTGAATGGCATTAAAATATATATTTATATTTTTTATAACAATATGAACATTTACAAAGTACTATGACAATGTCGCAACCCTAAAATGACAGCTTTACAGCTCTGTTAATGCAGAAGAATTAATAAAAAAAAAATTTTTTATTATTAATTATGTACAATTTTAATGTAATATATATTTTTAAACCAAAAAATGACTTAAAATTGGCTTATTATAAGTGCTTCGCCAAGACCATCCACCTATTTAATAAAACAAGGGACGAGTGGAAATTATTCTTGCTATAATGAAAATGCTGTTGGTTTGAGGTTTCTTTGAAATCTGAATTCTATTTTTCTGTATTTTGGTTGTATTCGTATATATAATTAGATGTATAGCTTCACTTCATTCGCAATGCAGCTCAATGAGCTGGACAAAGAGATTGAAGCGGTCATCCCGAAAACAGACAGCAGACTGAGGCCGGACATACGAGCCATGGAGAACGGAGACATCGGTACAAGTGTTTCCATGCAATGTTTTGTGCCATTGAGGATGATGCAAGTCATACTTTACATCCTTAGTACTTATCCCAAATGAGCTTCATTTACATATTCAGTGGTTGAATGTTTTTGAACATTTTAGACCTGGCCAGTGAGGAGAAGAAAAGATTGGAGGAGAAGCAAAGGGCGGCACGTAAGAACCGCTCAAAGTCGGATGATGAGTGGAAGACAAGGTGCAGAAATATTTGTTTGCTCATTCAAAAAGTTACTACAGTTATTAAAGGTCCAAACAACAAACAAATTCTATTATGTTTGCTAAATTTGGTCATTTATTTATTTATCAGGCCATCTTCATACATAGCTTAACAGTATCTACTCAAGTAACTCATTGATGTTTAACAGCGCTCTTAGTCCTGGTTCAGTGGGCACTGTCCTTTGCATTTAACCTCATTTTCCCCTTCATTTCTTCTGGCATTATCATCTATCCTGTGACTTTGCTGCGGTGAGCAGAAACGTCGCCTTAGGCCCCAGGTTTGACGCTTGCTTTTTTTGCTCTGTCTTTTGCATTCAACTTTTTCACTCCGCAGTCGTTTAATTGCCTTGAGCGACTGGGATCTATCCACAGTCTGTAATTATAGTACAAAATAGCTTGTTTGTGGTAGTAGTAACATACATAATGATAGTAAAACAATTGTTTTGTGTATAGGAGGTCACCAATATGAGTTTTTAAAGACTATTTAAACACAATTATTTACATGGACGCCTGTTTCTCCACTGAATAAAGAAAAAAGGTTATTTCGACTTTATATCACAATTCTGAGATATTAAGTCAGAATTGAGAGATATTATGTCAGAAAAAGTAAGAGTTGCGAGATATGTCATAATTGCGAGATATAAAGTCAGAATTGCGACATATCGAGTCAAAATTGTGACATATCGAGTCAGAATTGCGACAAATCAAGTCAGAATTGCGACATTTCGAGTCAGAATTGCGACATGGAGTCAGCCTGTTTCTCCACTGAATAAAAAATAAAAAAGGTTATTTCGACTTTATATCACAATTCTGAGATATTAAGTCAGAATTGAGAGATATTATGTCAGAAAAAGTAACAGTTGCGAGATATGTCATAATTGCGATATATAAAGTCATAATTGCGCGATACGGAGTAAGAATTGCGACATGAAGTCAGAATTGTGAGAACTCGAGTCAGAATTACAACAAATCGAGTCAGAATTGCGACATGTCGAGTCAGAATTGCGACATGGAGTCAGAATTTTGACAGAGTCAGAATTGTGAGATACGGAGTCATAATTGTGGCAAACGGAGTCAGAATTGCGACATATCGAGTCAGAATTGTGACATATAGCTTTATAACCTACAATTGAGAGTTTCTATATCACAATTCTGAGAAACAATATCATGCAAGTTTGTATCACGTAAGTCTGAGTGAAAAAATCTGAATTGTGATATAAAAAGTCTCAATTACCTTTTTTTTTTAATCTTTTATTCAGTGACGGAAACGGACTTGTAAAACAAATAGAGAACTTTTAATACTAGTATTAAACCAAATATATACATACAGTATGTCATATCTACAGTATTTTTTATCATATGCAAATAGAACTTCACACTAAAGGAATGAGTTTTGGTTTTTTTATGTCCCCTTAGACAATCAATTTTTAATGTGGAATAAGACGATGTAAACAGAGCTCTCTGGCCTTCTACTGCGAGAGCTGGGTGAAACTTTACACCTGGTTTAAGTGTTACAGCCAAATGCTCCACCGACTCTATTCAACAAAGAATAAGACTATTCTAATGGGGGTCAATGAAACATTTTTTATGCATGTTTGACTGAATTTTTTTTTCGTTGTTGCCTGAAACAGGTGGTTTCACCAAGGTCCAAATCCACACAACGGCTCTCAGGACTGGCTGTTCTCCAATGTCTACTGGGACCGGGATTATTCTCAACTACCAGACATCTACTGACCTACAGGAAACTTGCATCGATAAATTGTATAGTCAAGACTGCCCGTAACCATACTATAAACCTATGCACCATGGGTTGGTTGGCCAGGTGAACATTTCAAATATAATAAATAATATGTTTCAAGAGAGAACTATATTTTAAACTCACTGATTTGAAATTAGTTTTACAAGTTTTAATATTTAAATGCATATGCAACAAAACTGTTTTAGGAGCTTAAGATTGTGACATATCATGAAGATGATAATCACAAGTTGGACTTGATCTAGTAATATCAGTGTACTGTAATAGCAAAAATGGTTCTGTTCTATTCTTATGAAAAATATTTTTTTTTTGTTTAAAGCTTTGTTAACAGTTGTAGATTTTGGGTGTACCCCAAGGCTCAAGTCTGAGCCCGTTTAGTTTTTTGTTCATTGGCTTAAAAATGAACTTGGGATTTCTTAAGTCGTAACATTCCCTTTGTGTTGAGTGTGGAATGTGGTACAAAACAACTAGTTGTGAAAATGACTGTTACACTTTTGAAAAATCAGAATTCATATTCTCCACATACAATACAGTATTAGGACAGTGTGTCTATTTCTGCTGCTCTTTCTGTTGGTGTCACTAATATATTGACTAATGTCTTTTGTTATATTATAATATAACAATCTTATTCTAATTATGTATTTATCATGAGTTAATTATTCATCTATTTTAAAGTATAAAGTTGGTCAGGAACAGGAAGCTATACTGATCGCGTGATGCAGTCTACTTTTCACCCCATATCAGTTAATTTTGTGTGTTACATATTTTTGTGTGTATATTTTTTAGATTTATCTAACAAAATGCCTACAGAATAATTATGTGCATAAAAGGCATTAAAGATTGTATTTAGATTACATCTAAAAAAATAAAAGCCTAAAAAAGTGGTGTATGAAACATTGTTTTTAATCTTGTTTTTATACCTAGAAATGGTGAGTACATTTTTTTCGTTTTCCATTTTACAAAATATGCCGCTACCATTTCGTTGAGAGAAATTATTTAGCGTGTCCTAATGAATCAGACGTTTTGCAAACCCGTCGGACCATTATTAGATCAAAAGAGCGATTCGTTCACAAATCAGGCATTGTAAAAACCTTCTAAAGCTCAAAATATAGTAATCCTAATCAATTGAAATTTGAGGATTAAGGTGCACAACTACAGGTCTAGCGATGCCCCTTCTAAAAATGTATGATTATTAACATTTTTATTCTATTTCATCACTAAAATTTTATTTTCAAATATGAATTCTTTTTTTGTCTTCTTTAAATCAAAGGGGTTGGGAGTCGACAGAAAATGTCAACTAAATGATATGCTTTCTTAGGTCTTATGTAAAAAGAGAAAGATATCAAAAATATATATATACATTAGAAAAATATTAATTAATCAAATTAATTATGTAATTAATCTTTTCTCCCTTTTGCTTTAGAAAATCAAACTTAACATTGAGTTCTGCCAACCATCATAATACAGTGAACACACATGCAAAGTTTAATGGCAAGTTTGGTTATTTTATTATTGAAATTTCCTAATTCTATTGTCCTCACAAGGTATAAATACCCTGAACATCAGATATTGACACGTTTCACAGTGAAGACATGTGCTGAGCCTCTGGAGTTACTGACGAGAGAGACCAGAGGGAATCATGTACAATAGTGAATAAACGTTACAGCTACGGGCCGAGAAAATAAGAAGGTGCAAGTTTCACAACAATTTCACTATATATACACCAACTTAAATCAATTCAAGTTATTCAAAGGCGACATTATCAAAAGGAGATACTGATGTGCTGTTAAAAGTCTACAAATGATAAGCCTGGGCCAAAAATATTATTACAGAACATCTGGCACAAAAAAAAACCAAATACAACATACGGTCCAAAATGAAATGACCTCCTCTGGCCCGGAGGAAGACCAGTAGGTAGTTGTGCATGGTTTTCACTTCAGGAAATAATCTGCTGACCAGCAGAGGACATGATTATGCTGCTGTTCTTAAACGTAATATACAGAATAACAGATGAAATATGTTTAATATCCCCTGACGTATTACAAAGGGAACACGTGGTTTAGTGTTAATATGGAACTTTGCAATACATACATTAAAAACAGCCAACCTTCAATGCAATGCGTTTTAACCTGACTCTAACACTAGACTAGTGACAGACCGATATATCAGACAGATTCAACATCCAATGTCTGATCAATTTGGCTTGTTTAGAGAAAAAACAGAAAATGTGGTACTTTGTAGATATAAATAAAGCAACAACTTTTTGTGTATATATATATATATATATATATATACAGAGAGAGAGAGATACATACATTGATATATCATTAATAAATAACCTAATATACTTAATTTATTATATGTAATTTTCATTGAAATAATACAAATAAATGTTCACATTTTTAAAGAATATACTATTAATACCACTGGCTCCAGATTCAAGTTTTATTAATTTATCTATCCATAAAATGTAATCATTTTACTGGACATTATATATAAAGTAATTAATAATATACTGAATAAATGTTTATCAAATGGAAGTTTCTTAGTTATTTAAGTGTACTTGATTTATTTTATGATTCTTACAACTGCCTCCAAATTCAAGTGACAATGTACATCATTTCTATGTTTTCAGAATTTAAAACACCAGTTTAATATTTCTGAAATTTGTGAATAATAAAGAAAGATAACGAAACGCATATTTTATGCAAACTGGATTTGAAAATAGCATCGCCATTTCTGTCTCATATCGGTCGGTCACTAACCAGACGCAAAACAATCTTGATTTGACATAAAGGTAGTTATAGGTAAAGTTTGGATACTATTATGTCTTTGAGATGAAAGGTTACACAATATATATTTCATTTTTATGTTCTATCCCATGCTAATGTGTTTGGTGTGATAGCGCAAGCTCTGGGAAAGGATCTAACCGGTTGGTCTACTCTTGTGTTTCTTCGTGAGAGTTACTTCTCTAGATCAATCCTGGATGTAAACGTGAATGTGAAAATTAGATTAGGTGAACCTTTTCAATACTAGGTGGAAAAATATTGGCGAACGAGTCCTCTGTGACCTGAAGTCCGCTGACTCTCAGTTTCTCCCTCCAGAAAAGCAGGATTACTTCGGATGGCTTTCGTTTGAAAAAGTGCTGGACAGGAGCTCTTCTGAGGTGGGACGGCCGGGTCAGTGAGGGACCACTTCCTTTATGGAGGCGAGGGCCGAATGGATGCGAACGTGCAGCCGGTTCTCGAAGTCGTAGCCGGTGTAGTTCTCCTGAGAGCAGAGGTAGTCAGCATCTCGACTTAACTTACTGACGCTTTCAAGACACTGAAGACCATTGCACACAGAGTCCGTCTTTTTTACACGCTTAAAAATACATTGAATTGATCACGTTTACACATGGGCAATGAAACTTTCATCCGTTACAGAAAAAAACAACAACATTCGGATCAGATTTTTGGCATCTGTATTATGCATTTTGATGGAAAAGGATGACGAATATGAAAAAAAGGAACCAAGGACCTTAAATTTTACAGTCTTACCTTGGCCTGAAGCAGCAATGATCTTCCTTTACTCAGGGTCTTAGGAGGGAAAAGAGAAAGTAGATATAAAAGACTAAGAAAACAAATTACTTAGTTTAGAATTTTTTTAAATAAATAGATTTATTAAACACAAATGTACAATATCAGTCTCTGCTAATTTTACTATAATTCTACTATAAATCTTAAAATTTTAATTATATATATATAGACGCATAAACTAACAGCTGAACTCATAATAGCTATAATCGATGATACTTTTTATTTTTTTTTAATTACAAATGAATACACCTCGTTTATGTAATATATGTGTGTGTACTGTCTATGTATGTACACGTTCACTGCATATATTGAAAATATTTACATGTCTATATTTATATACATATAATTTATATTATGTTTATATTATATATTAGTGGTGGGCCGTTATCGGCGTTAACATGAGACTTGCGCAATAAAAAAAAAAATATATATATATATATATATATATATATTGCTGTTAATCTATTCACAAAGTTGTGTTGGGAGCTGGGTCTATACTACACAATCTATGATGACTTTCACCTTGATGGTTTAGGGACTAGTTTTCTTAACGACTGTACGTGTGAGCTTCGATTCTTATCACATGTCGTCTGTGATTTTCATGTACCATTTCAGATGGGACTAAAACCTCTATGTTTATTACAGAGGTGAGAGGGTGTGGTTTGTACATCTGGGCGTCACAGAGGTCACGCGCTCTGTATGTGTGCATTACTACAGTCATTCAGATTAATTACAATTAGTATAATCACAAATACCATGGTGAAGAGAAATGGCTAGAATAGCAAAACCATGTTAATGTGTGTTTACTCTAGTTCAACTATTATGTTTTTTATTTGTAATAAAACCCATGTTTAATTTTGATAATTAAAACATATGTAACCGAGTGCAGAAATGAAGGCGAGTAATCTTACAATAGACAGTCTTAACGTGATCTGGCTCTTTATTTGTATTTATTTATTTCTTTTATATATCAAAATATATTAAGCGTGCGTGTGGTAAGAGAAGGAGACGCGTTGTGAAAAAATATCACAGACATCCCATTCGAACTCTAGAATTATCACAGAGAGAAAAACACAGACATGGCAGATTCGGATGGGATTAAAATCACCAAGTACATTCTCTAACGACCCCCTGTAAAACTAGTCCCGTCCCAATAGGGCTTTACTTTTAGTCATTATTTAGGCAGCACACATATTCTGAATGCCTTTGACATAATTCAAGTGAGCTATTTTAATCTAGATTAATTTCAAAATTAATATTTTACATAAAAACTTACAGCACTAATAAATTATTATACATTATAATAAATAAATATAACTTAAACTTATAGTAATTATAATGTATAAATATTATATTATATATACAGAATAAATTTTTTAAGAAATGTAGTTTATTAGTTAAATATTTGTAGTTTATATTTTATATATATATATATATATATATATGCATGTGTGTATGTGTGAGTGTGTGTGTATACTGTTTATTTATATATATATATATATATATATACAGTACTAAAACTTATATATAACTAAAACTTAAACCATAATTTATTTAATACAAAGAAATATATAACAATTAAAATGAATGAATGAATTAATAAATAATAACCATTAATATAGTTATTTGGCATTATACAAATAATATTATGCAAATAATTATTTATATTTTATAAATGGCAATAAACAATATTAAATTACAGAAACTATATTTATAAATAAACAAACATATAACAGCAATCTCAATTTCTTTTAATATTTACTGTTTAATTAAAATTCTAGTTGATTAATAAAGAATACATAAGCACCACACTGTGAGAATCATGTGGTGTTGGTGTGATTTTATTATTAGTAGTAGTTGTATAACATCTTAATCCTTGTAATGGTATTTTCAGAAAAAATTTATAAATTGTAAATGACAGTTTGAACCGAACATAAGGGAGTTGAAATAAAAATTAAAAATAAAAATCTACCAGAAGCTGATAAATGAATAAATGTTTAAATCCAGTGGCTTGCATCAAAGAATAAAGTGATGTTGAGTGTTATGTACCTCAGGTTTAGCCAGTAACACACAGCCCAGCTCATAGCAGGAATAGGGCTGCACATAGCTGTTACTCAGCCGGCCGTATTCATCCTGCGCCGCCAGCTGGAACGACTAGAAACATAATCAGTGTTACACAGTGAGTGAGAGGATAAACAAGATGCCACACCAATCTGAAAAGCATTTGTGCTCTGATATCTATTCTATTTTAGTGTTACTGTCCCTTTAAGACTTCACCTCAGTTTGAACACATGAGTTGCAACAATCTGAACGAACCTGAATAGCATCTTTAATATTGCCAAGACATTTCTGAATAGCACCAAGCAGCAGGTGTTTGAGTCCCAGGCTCGACTGCTCATCCAGGCCCTGTAGCACTGAACACAGCATCAAGATAAGGGTTAACCTGAGCTCGGAGCAGCACGCATTTCCTCACAACACTCTTTACCTTGGTTCATGAGCTGGAGTTTAGAGGACGAGCAGTTTGGAAGAGCTTTCCATAAGTACAACACCTCCACAACACCCAGAATACACAGCTCTCGCGTGAGGGACGCTTTCCTCAGCCTCTCTGCCTAGAGACAAAAACAAAGCAGAAGAAAAGCTAAAGTAAAAATAAAATAAAAATAATAAAATAAATGGGTTTAGAAATGTAATGTAATGAATGTAACAATTATTTTTTATATTCAAAATTGCTAATTTCTCTATAATTTGTGGTTATGTACATATAAAATAAAAGGTAATAAAAATAAATAGATTTTAGAAAATATCATTTTCAAAATGACATCAAAAAATTAAGCCTAACCCTAACACTATACATTAACATAATTCATCATTAATATAAAACTATAAATTATTTTTGTATCATAAATCATAATAACTATATTTATTTCAAGTTATAAAAATAACATGCATTAACATATATATGTATATATAATTGTGATTTTGAATGATCATGTATGTTCTTTCCATATTTTTATAT
>JAUYWG010000927.1:0-10927 GCA_034779775.1 Enteromius afrohamiltoni | reverse complement strand
GTTATGTATTGTTGGAGTCCAAAACTTTCAAGACAGGAAGTAAAGTCTCTGGAAAGAGTGTTATTGTTAATGTCCATGTGAATGTTGAAGTCACCAACAAGTATCATATTTGGAGAGAGTACGGAAAAGTGGGTGAGAAGAGCTGCAAAGTCATTTAAAAACTCTTTATTTGGCTTAGGTGGCCGATAAACAGTACATATAAAGGTGGGAGTAGATCCAGGGAGTTGTAATGCGGTGTATTCAAATGAGTGGAAGAGTGGGGCACCCTCCAAGATCGCCCCTGATACCCTCCTGGGACCTCTCTGTTGTGCTAGCAGGCCTTCAGAGGGATTCAAAAGGACCCCTTCAAAGGGACCCCAGTCGAACAGAAGGTTATGACCTTGCGCAGCAGTTGTCGACACGCTTACGCCTGTCTAGTACAAACTGCAGTGCTGTTGGTTATGACAGGGTTCTTGGCTGTGGCACTTTCCCTATGGATCCCAGTCTGTCGTCACAACATAAAGTCATAGTGACTGACAGACAGGGAACGTCTCGGTTACGTACTGTAATACCTGATGGAGGGAACGGAGACGTTATGTCCCCTGTCACAGCCTTGACCCATCGCTGGGGGTCCAGGGACCTGGCTCTCGGCTCCTCAGCAACATCTGATGATTGGATGCACCTGCTGCCCTATTTATACCTGCTCCGCGGGGAGTGGCTCAGCATGCAAATTCCACTAGCCAATTTTCATTGTCATTTTCTCTTATCAGAGCAAATCAGGGCTCCCCAGTCTGTCGTCAGGACATAATGTCTCCATTCCCTCCATCAGGGAACGGGGGTTACAGTACGTAACCGAGACGATTAAAACACGATTTTGGGACGTGTCTGAGTTTAATAGCTCAAGACAAGAATCAAATTAAGCTCTTACCCCGGTTTTAAACTATGCTCTTAGCCTCAGCTCTTAGACATGCTTTTAGTCATCATGATTTTCATCACGTTTTGCATTCTTGACGGGGTGGGTGGGACACTGCTCGAACCTGAAGGACCCACTGCTCCTCTCTTTTTTTCTTTTAGAAGAGAAAGGAAATGGGAGAGCTAAGGGGTGGGGGTGGCATGGGGGGTGAGTTCTGCCTTCGTAAAAGAAGGTTATCTATAAGTGGAGACGGGAAAGACTTATACTCTTGCAATGGAAGCATGAGCCTTCAGTGAGTGCAGCCTCCTCATACAGACAATGCACCCACTGTGCCCATGCATCTCATGCAAGGGGTCCTGGTAGCCATCATGGTTGCCCATCATGGTTTTGTTTACTCTGCTCTACCCTTAAGGGGTACTTCAGCAGCCTACCAAAGGGGACAAGCAAGGTGCTAAAAACCTCAGTAAATTATACTACATCCTTCAATGTTACCACTCCTCTAAGAAGGGGGCATATATCCTTAACCTTACTCAGGAAAGTGCAGTAAATGAGAGGATGAAATGCAGTTTACTCAGTAACTCCAGGCTCTAAGCCTTAAATGGAGCCACAGGGGAGCTTTAGTCCTAAGGGACTATGGACATGTTGTTATTTTAGGCAATTTCTAAACCCTGTGCATAACATATACCTGGGAAGTGGCATGTCTGGTCACTTTAGCCTTGAGTAAAGGCACTAACATAAGGCCATAAAAACATACAGGAGAACTGTATGAACATTTCTGAGAAATGGATGTGGTAGACTAGTTTTTGGTATAAAATGATGTGTGTATCATCCTGTTCATCCATTAAGAGATAACAATTGTAACACTTTATTTTAATAGCCCATTTTAGACATTTAACTAACAGTACGTTTACAACTACATGTCAACTAGCAGTCATTCTAGTATTAATAGGCTGTCTGCTTAATACAGTATCTTCCAGTACTTTATTTTGATGGGTCCACAATAATACAACATAATATGAGAAACTTTTCAAGTATACAGTATGTCAACTTTTTCTACTAATCCTAAACCTACCCTAACAGTCTTAAGAGTTAGCAGACATGTAGTTGCAAATTAATGAAAATTAGTTGACATGTACAGTAGTTGACATGTAATTACAAAATCACTTAAAGACTTTGAAATTCATCAGTAGTTTAATCTGAATGTTATGAAGTGATGGGAATACCTTTTGTACGCAAATAAATAAGAAATAATGCCACGTTACTCAATAACTTGTCTCCTCTGTATCTCTTCACAACACTGTAGCACCTTTTAGGAATATATTTGCTGGACGCAAACTGCGTATGCTCTTCGTACACTTTGATTTAAACAACAACAGTTCTTCCTTGTGGCACAATATTCTCCCAGTAAGGGGAGAGGCACAAAAGAGACAAGATATAAAATAAATTTTGTAAAATAATGAAATCAAACAGGATTCGCTTTCTGTCGTCTGTGTGACCTTGAGCGTCCTCTGCCGTGGAGATGACGAGATGCACATCCTGACTTTGCTGAGATCAATGTCAACATAATTGGTGTGTTGTGGCAAGCTTTATGCACACTTTGAGTGCTTATTAGGCTACATATTTATGTATATTTAAATGGTTTATTAAAAAAATAAATAAAGACTTCTAGTCGACCAGAAAAATCTTTTGTCAAAGGCAGCTCTAATTACTAGTGTTTATATGTGCTCCAGACACCTGTCATAGTGACATCATTCACTACAACATCAACTTGACACAGTGTTGAAGTTAAACTTTAAAAGGGAAATGAACACAATATAATTTCCAAAAACGATGTTACAAAATACAAATTAAAATTATCTCAAACATATGCATAGAATTCTTAGATCTTGCATTCATAATAAATGTCATCAGACAACTAAAATAAGACCTTACTGAAATGAAATCAAAGTGATATCTGCTGCATGGGTTAGTAACTAGTTAGTAAGTAGATAAAACTGTAAGGACATTCTTTGTATTTAAACAATTTTTCATAGCCCAAATAAACATTTGTTGGAAGTGTGATTTTTAATCTCTTCAACAGCAAACCTTACAAACCTTACTAAAGTTAGAAGTTTGTCAATAGATCTTCATTTGAAGAAACATAAAATTGATTGAGAAAACCTGTAAGCTAAACTTTTAGATCAAGGCTCAACAAAAAAAAAAATGACTTACAGAACCATTGTTATGCCAGCGAATGAGAGAGCTGTCGATGGTAAATGTAATTTCTGTATGTTTCTCATATGTGCCCACCATCTCAAACTGTGGAGGATTCACATCAGTGCGCCACAGCACAACTGCATAACTGATTGTTGGATCATAATTAGAATCGTACTTCACATGACGGCCAATGAGTGTAAAATCCAATTTCTTTATTTCTCCCAGAAGCTGTTGTAAGGTGTGTTCAAATAAAAAGGCGAATAATTCATGATTAGTTTATATTATAATAACATTGCTGTAACATTAATAAAAAATAATATAACTTTTGTTTTAATCATTAAAAAAATAATAATAATAAACAAAATTATGTAATAAAACAATATAATGTACAATATGTAGTTGTTGTTTTTTTTATTTAAACATTGTTACTTCAATAATGTATTTGAAAAAATACATTAAAAAACTCAACTTACCATATATGGCTTGGTCACTGTATTTTTTTGGCATTCATTCATGTCGCACTGCAGAACTTTGTGTAATGCATGAGCTACGGTATATACTGCGACATAGACCGCAAAGGAGAGTGTGGGATTTTCATTAATAATCTCTTCTGCAGTCAACAATGAGCAGTAATCACAAACTTGATTACATGTCTTACTGTACCCCTGGACTTCACTCTTAGCTCTATCATTATGGCCCGCATCAGATGTTCCTCTGTCTTTATAGACAAATTCATCAAATCCAGGTAATGACAATAGTCTTTCTGTAATGCCAATGACTGTGCCAATTTTCCTGATTCCTGGTTCCCTTGGAAGCTGTTGATCCATAGACCATGCTTGACTTGCAATCCATACTTTGTCTTGGATGTTGTTTGCTATGGCTGCTTTTACAATTTTGGTTGCATATTGTGGCAAAGCAAAAACTACAATGACATTGATGTTGAGCATATCAATCTCTTTAAGCATTAGACTGTAGTTTGCCTTTAGACTAAGGCCCTTTTGATAGGCCAAACAAATGGCAGTATTGCTTATATACTTGTTAAACAGCTTTAGTCCATCTGAACTGTAATCATCTTGACTACCAATAAAGGCAACCCAGTTCCATCTGAACCACTGTATGATGTAAATAATCATCTCTACCAGGTCTTTGTTACTAGGAGTTGTTCTCACAAAAGAAGGATAATGAAGTTTATTGCTTAACGCATAGCTAGAAGCCCCATAATTCACCTTTGAGAAAGAAAAAAACACTCATATATATATATATACATACACCAAAACATATATGTGTGCTTAAAAAAACGTAAAGAAAAAAGAAAAAAAAATTACCAATGGTATAAGGTCCATTGTTATTAATGGTGCAATAGTCATAGTTCTTGTGCTTCCATATGGCCCTGTTAAAGCAATCACTTTAGGCTGATAGTTGTTGAGGTTTTCTTTAGGTTTTATTGATCCATTCTTTGAAATAAAACTTAAGACTGAATTAAAATTCTTTGTATTAGAACAATGATCAAAAATTTCATAGCCCAAAGACACATTAGGTAGAAGAGTTGTTGAATTATTAATCTCTTCAACAGCAAACCTCATTACTTGCAACATCTGATAGCCAGATTTTGAGGAACTGTGCCTTGAAAACATCAGTGAGGAAGTTAACAGAATGTAACTGAATATTTAGTTTAGCAATGAGGACAACACAGTGCATTGATAATCCTATACTGGTAAAGGTCCTTACCTACCTGAAACATTTGGTGGTCTCTGCTGAATACAGGGCTGTTTCATTTTCAGTTTCATGTAAAGCAAAAAGGCCACCCAATAAGTAATCTCCCTTCAAGCTGAAGTCTGCTATTGACCAAGACATTTTGAAAAAGAAACAATTTGTAAAGCCCACAAGTAAAATGTAACTGCTACTGAGAACCATGATTACAGATGGATCATTTGGCCCTGACGCAGGGAATGTGTACTGGCTAGCCGTTTGACTGCAGTCAGGCTCATATTATAAACTTAATTTTCTTAAAACACATTTCAATTTGCTTACACCACCACATTCACTGATACAAATGCCAATTTCCATATCAAACTCGCAAAGCATGCCAATCATTTTCTAAACAGGGCATTACACCACAAGCATCTTCTCATATAATTTTTAATTCTTTTAAAATTTACAAATCAAACATAATGCCTTTCCTTGTGGTTAAACACTAGAGCTGAAATAGGACTTCAAATGGCCTATAGGGAAACAACAACACTATTACTGTTTGCTTAAACTTTACATTTTAAGTGTGTCTGTATGTGTTTAAGAAAACCCATACATTTAAATGTTTTACATATCTGATATGAATTTGTCACCACACAAGTGTCACATCAAACTACCACATCTAAAAAATTAATTCAGTACTGTGCAGCACCTATGCTCTTTTATTTTGACATAACAAACCTGAATTTGTTAACTTAAAGTTGTAGTGCAAAACCAAAAGTCCATAACCTGGGTTTAAGTCGGGTTATTGCTGTCTTTTTTATGTTATGACAATAATGTGTATACGGAAAACTCAGGATGCACGTAGAATCAGCTTTAGAACGAAGCTTTTATTAGATACTGTTCAGCTGTATAACATGAGTTCTAACTAACTCTTCAACAAGAGATATCCAACTAAAACTCCTTCACATTTGCATGAACCACAATGACAGGTGACATAGCCAATAGGAAAAGACATGCATTGCCTCTGACATGTGATTGGCTTATATCCAGATGTGAGAATACTACATCCCCCTTTTTTTCCAAGTAATATAACACATGTAAACTTAGTGCATCAATGTTGTCAGGTGTGTGTGAAATGTCATTGTGTGGTACATTGCTGATTGATGTTGCACAAGGTTCGGCATCTTCATGCCTTGCTGGTATGTCAGAATTGTCAATCTGAGATTCCCTTGTGTCCAAGAGGTGACGTCTGTTTCGTCTGTACTCCTGTCCATCAGCAGTACGCAGATGATATGATCTCTCAGTGTTGACTGCGATAACAGCTGGCTTCCAGTAACCTTGTACCTGTACTCGAACTGGCTGTCCTTCCTTGAGCTGAGATAAGGGTCTTGCCAACCTGTCGTAGTAGCTTTTTTGGTGTTGTTGCTTGTGCAGCCTCTTTGCTCTGACATCTGGACAGCTGATGACCTTTGGCAGAAGTTTGTTGATTGGTATTGGGTAAAGTTGACCACAGACGACGACTCATTAACAGCTGGGCTGGTGATTTGAATCCATCAACTGGGCTGTTGCGATACTCCAGGAGACTAAAGTATGGGTCCCTTTGGTCAGCCTTAGCCTTTTCCAGCAACATCTTTGCAGTGTGCACAGATGCCAACCCATTACTTTGCGGGTGTATGAACACATTCAAAGATGAATGAAGAAATTCCCATGCTCTTGCAAATGTTTCAAACTCACCAGAGCTGTACTGGGGGCCGTTGTCTGAGATGACAGCTTCTGGGATTCCATGGCGGGCAAAAGATGCCTTTAGTTTACCTATCACAGCAGCAGAGGTTGTACTGTGTAGCTTGTCCAGCTCAAAATACCTGCTGTAATAATCAACTGTAATCAACAAGATAGTCCTCACTGTTCCAGGTGAACAAATCGGTAGCCACTATTTGCCATGGCCTTTCTGGGACTTTGTGACTGATCATGGGCTCTTTGGTGTTGGAGGGGAGATACGTGAGGCAGATTGAGCACTTGCTGATCATGTTCTCAATTTCTTTCCCCATCCCAGGCCACAACACAACTTGCTCTTCTCCATGCCTAGATGACTGGCTTGTACCCGTAACAGCATGTCTGATCGAAGACTTATGGGAACTACAATCTTCTCGCCTTCGAAGACTATACAGTGCAGATATGAAAGCTTATCTCGATGGTTCCAGAATTCAGACACACTCAGGGGGCATTTTCTTTTCTCATCAGGCCAACCTCTTTGTATGACTCCTTTCAGCATCTGGAACTGCGGGTCTTTTTCAGTTTGAGTTCTGATGTCCTCCAATTTTGAATCACTGACGGGAAGACTGCTGTACACTGTGTGGACCTGAATATCCATTCCTTCACTGAGGCTCGTATCCTGATCAGACAATTACTTTCTGGACAATGTGTCTGCAAGCAAGGATGTCCTTGCCTGATCGATGTTTAATGGTGAAGTTATACTTCTTAAGCTGAAGGATCATCCTTTGAAGCCTTGGAGGAACTGATGCCAGGGGCTTCCGCATGATTGACTCAAGGGGCTTGTGGTCACTCTCAACAACGACTTGGCGGCCGTAGATGTATTGATGGAAACACAGCCAAATAATATGGCAAAGAGTTCTTTTTCAATTTGAGCATAATTTATTTTGCTCTCAGAGAGGGACTTTGATGAGTATGCGATAGGTCTTCCATCCTGCATCATTACTGCCCCGAGTCCGTACTTGGAGGCATCAACCGTAATCTGAGCTCTTTGAGTGGATCATAATAGGCTAAGACTGGGCCTGGTTCGCATGTGAGTAGTTCTTTCATCTTCTTGAAAGCTTTGTCATGTTGGACGTCCCAAACAAACTCACTTGAACTCCTTAAGGAGCTGTCGCAATGGCGCGTTGACATCAGAAAGGCCAGGTTCAAATTTGGAGAGGTACTTGATCATACCTAGCACTGTCTCGAGTTCTCCTTTGTCTTTAGGTGGTTCCATGTCTCACACAGCAGCAACTTTGGCTGGGCCAGGCTTCACCCCATCAGCCGTGAGAATGTGTCCAAAATAGCTCACCTCTGTAACACAGATCATGCTTTTTTCTGTATTGAGCTTGACTCCTCTCTCTCTGGACCGCTCAAGCATAGCATGTAGGCTTTCGTCATGCTCAGCTTTGGTCTTTCCATAAATGAGAATGTTGTCAACTATTGCCATGACCCCATCCAAACCTTCATAAATTTCGTCAATCTTTCCCTGGAACTCGTCTTGGGCTGAAATCAATCCGAAGGGGAGGCATAAGAAACGGTAACGCCCAAAAACTGTGTTGAAAGTGGTTCGTTTTGATGACTCCTCATTGAGCTTAATGGCCCAATAGCCCGATCTAGCATCCAGAACACTAAAATATCGGGCACCAGTGAGCTAGGATGTTAAATCATCAAGTGTGTAGTGAGGCCGCATAATGGCCTTGTTAAGGTCCCTTGGGTCCAAACACACCCTCAGCTGACCTGTGTGTGGTTTTTTGGCTACAACCATGGAATTAACCCAATCAGCTAGTACTCACGTGAGAGCGGCGAGAGAGATACCGCTGAAACGCCGCCGCTTGGCACTTCTTGGTGCCTGTCGACTAGTATATTTACTGATTCACCGAACAGGCCCTGGGGCACCAGCGGGGCATCCATCAGGCAGACTCTGTCCTTTTCTTTAACCTCAGACAGAGTCAGCCACAGATGCCTCTCTACGGACACCAAAGCTGCCATAGACATGCCGATGGCACGGGCGGTCTCTTTGGTGGCACGTAGCACAAGGTCAAGCGGTTCTCCTGAGCTCTTCGATATTCTCGTCCAACTCACGCAGAAGTTAGACTTGGTACGCCTGTAACACGCCCATCGTGTGCAGAATCGCACCATCTTGACCTGCTGCCAAGTAACCCCCTGCCCACCAGTGCAGATTATGTTCTCAGTGGCTTGGAGGGCAAGCCTTTAAAGGAGCCTTTAAATCGACTTATAACTGCTCTCATCCATCCCCACTATATTGCCATAGCAGTCAGATGCGGGGATGAAGAAGCGGGATGAAAATGGTTTCTTCCATGATCTAAACACCTCGGTGTAAAGATCAATGAAAAACGGTAGGCTCTTTCTTGAAGGTGGCTGCCGAGCACGCAGAAACCTAATTTTTCACATGATATTACTTTACTTGTGTACTAAAATATCATGCATTGATAATAGCCACGAGTAGTTTATATTTTCCACAATTAGCCCATAAACATAAGGTGCATTTTTGTCAACTGTACACCATATGGGTTTATTCTTGATGCTCTAAATCTGGCTGACCATTTACTGCAACTGTAATCAGTTACAAAATTACAGCAGTTTAAAAATAATTATCATTATTACTATTAAAATGATTTATTTAATTACATTAACACTAGAAAAGATATGACAAACAGCACAAATGTAAAAATAACAATATATACAAATATAAAATATAAATAATGTGACGGGCGTCCCAATGGACCATCAGCGCACATCACAGGCTGATTGGGCACGGCTGCAGACAATCAGGATACGGCCAAATAAACGACACCGACCATGACCGACCAGTTGCTAAAACTGAACGTTTTTTTTCTTCTGTTTAGTTTACAGGCTGGATTTAGATGGTGCTCCTGCTCCCACAATGGAAGAAAGCACCTCGCTTCACGCCAAGGGGAAGTAGAGCGAGAGGTTGCAACGCTCTGGGCGGAAACAGCAGCCGCGCATATCTTTCCGCTCCTGATCCCAGAGTGCAAGCTGCTAAACTGTTTCCAAAACTGACCCTGCACGAAGATGTATGGGCTTTTGTACAAATGTTTGAAGCCACAGCGGCTGGGGAAGGCTGGCATTGTGATGACTGGCCGCAAGCCTTGGGCACCTTTGCTGACGGGGGAAGCGCAAAGGGCATACTTCTCTCTCCCAGAACAACGCGCAGATGATTATGATGCATTGAATGCAGAAATACTTGCTCGGATGGGGTTATCTCCAACTTATGCTGCTCAAAAGTTCCACGAATGGGGTTATAAGCCCTGTCAGCTGGCTCGCACCCAGGTGGCTGAACTAACCCGCCTCGCGGAACACTGGCTTGTCCCAGGCAGAGCGACGGCCGCTCAGGTGGTGGAGCGGATGGTCATAGATCGCCTGCTGTGTGCTCTACCCCACTCATACCATAAGCAGTGGGGATGAGGAACCCCCAAACCACACTGGAAGTGGTAGAGGCCATCAAACTGACAGATGCTGCGTTCCAACGAGGGCCGGGGGAGGAAGCGCCGTTCTTCCCCTGAGAGGGTGGTCCAGGAGCGGCGCGCGCCGGAGGGCACCCTGCAACCAGTAAACAGGAAGGCGACTCCCTCTTTCCGTGACAAACCCATGCCCATGGAGGAACCGGCATCACCACCCCGGGCTTGGATGGCAGGTTGTGCGCTTCACCAAGAACATCCTTGTGGAGCTTGTAATGATGTGTTTGAACAGGTGACCGAGGGGATCCTTCGCAAAGGTACAACATGGAGACGAGTGGCTAAAGCATTGCTGTGGCCACAGAGGAGCGGTCCGTGACAGAGCCCCCCCCCCTGCGAGCGGCTCCTGAAGCGAGACCTGATTTTTGAATAACCTGAAATTTTAGATAACAAAAGATTAACCATTTTTAAAAAAGTGACAATGGTGACAAGTCGTTGAAAGCCATATTTAAACTATTTTTCTGGAAACCATTCAAGACTGCACAACAACAACAACAGTACAATACAATTATTATAATTATTATCAAATAAAACAAATGATAGAATTATAATATATATAGAATAAAAATACTAAATATTATTATTTCATATATTATGCATTAAAATGTAAACAAATATATTACTGTAATAATAATAATATCACTGTTGTCACGGCCAGACACTCACCCAACCACAATGCTCACAGTCTCCCAAAAACTAATCTAAGTTTCTCACCATTTAATGAACATATGTATTTGTACAATATGTTAAATACTTTAAAGAGTCCTCAAATGTTTTAATATGAATTATAGCATATAGCATTTTAAGGAGGAAGGGTGTTGTCACGCCGTCTGTCGTTCCATGTGTCTTTGTTGTGTTTTGTTTTCATTGTGTCTCCTTGCCCATGTGTCTCATT
>JAUYWG010000926.1:0-10943 GCA_034779775.1 Enteromius afrohamiltoni | reverse complement strand
TAAGTATTACGTGTTTTTTGTTAGAGGGTTCAAATACTTATTTCACTCAATGAAATGCAAATGAGTTTCTATCTTTTCTATGTAAAGTTATTTTTTCAATTTCCCTTTTAATAATTAAATAATTATTAATTAGATAATTAATCACTTGCAGGAAACCAAGAAATGAATACCCCTCAAAAGTTTTATTGTATTTTTCTATCGTTGTTTGCAAAACATCCAAAAATATTTAATTTTATCAACAAATAAGATGCCAAAAGACGAGCGGCAACTTAATAGCAAGTCGAATTTATACATCTTTAGCTGGATTTAAAGTTCAATAGGACCTGATAATTATATCTGAGCATTCACAGCACCAAAACGTCTTCCAGTCACTGAATAAAACGGGTTCTTATAGTCCTGCAAGAAAAGTTAGCGTATAGGAAAAAAGAGATGCTTTGGGATGTAGTCAAGTACTGCACCTGGCAAAAGCAGTTATGTTAATGTTATACAGTCCCATTCATTTGACATGGTTAGCTCAGAATCATGCAGCACAGTAAGACCTGAAACGGCAAATGAAGGTTGACGTGATATACTGCAACGAGGGGAAAAGTCACACAGGGTGACAAAGAAACTTCGATTGATTTTATTTTGTCATGCTGGAGGATCCACCATCTGCCAGGCGCAACTATGATAAAACGTCTGCCAAAGAAACAGCAAAAAGCCTGTACATCTCATGCTTGGCTGGTCAATATCTGTTTAGCCTCCTGTGCAATTAAATTGATCAGTTGTTGTGTTGTACAATTCAATTTTACTTGCAAAAGAAAATGCATTACAACATAATGAAATCAATACGGACACCCGCTAATGACCGCCTTTGCCTTAAAACAGACATCTTTTGTTCGGCGTGTAAACGTGTGGTGTCATGACAATTGACGGAATGAAAGTACAGAGCACTTCAAATCCTCAAAGCTCAAAGAGTTCCTCCTGTGTACGGGTCGTTTGGGGGGGATCAAAAGACGCGAAGAAGAAGAGGACGATCAAAGTTTAACTCCCACCTTTCTTTCTGATCTGAGCTCGCTCACACAGTTACAATCATAAGCCTGGCACGACTGTTAAAGCCTCATTTAGCTACTTCCATAGCTTAATTACTATTCGCAGTTTGCCGGCAGGGAGGCGGCTTAATGTATAGTGCCTCCCGCTGACTGACGCAGCTGTTTGAGTCACGCTCGGGAAATGTTTTAGGAAATGAAAGCAGCGGGTCCACGGCAACTCTAAATTTAATCCAACCGCAGGGGTTAGTTAGCTACTTAATGTGGATCTTATGGTTCCAGCACGCTGCAATCCAGATAAAAAAGCTTGTGTTACTACAAATACAAAAGCAGTTTCCTCCACAGGAGATAATGAGCCAATGAATGTTTCAAACTTGACCATGGATTTACCTTCGTATGCCTTTTATATATTAAAAGGTCAGTTCAGGCAAAATCTGAATTAAAACTGATCTAGTAATTGTAAATGTATGACTCTTTTTTCCCTTCTGTGTAACGCAAAGAAAGAAACGTAAAGAATGGTCAAGCTGCATCTCTAAATTTGTGCCGCTAGTCAAACCGTAGTTTTCATTTCAGGATGTCAGTGTTTATAATAGTTCAATATGTGCATGCTTTAAACGCTGCACTTTTTTCCTCAGAAATTGCTATTAAATTTCACAATTTCAAATAAACAGGAAGAGAAAATACGGAAAATTGATCTTTTTTACAGCAGATTATTGCATTTTGATAAAAGTAAACTATTAAATCTTTACATAAAGAGCTGCACAATAACATAGTTTACAATTTTTTAGAATACATGCAATCAAGCAGTTGAGATTAGCTATATTGCTTTATGTGAGCATGCTGTATAACACATATAAATGTGAATATGCAAATGAGATCTATCATGGAGTGGGAAATGCTCATAACAACTTAAACTGGCCCTATTTTTCTGTTTTAATGCATGTCTTTAATTAAAATCACAAATATTCTCTGGGAGAATTTTTAATCTTGAGCCTAAAGAGGTTGTGGCAACTTAATAATGTGCCATGTGTGAGATGGACTGAAGACCCTGGATGTCTGGATCCGCAATGATCCACCTCTTAATCGTGACCCTGGAGTCTGGCTAGGAGTGAAATTTGCTTGAGCTGAGCAGAAATGAGCAGAGCTCACAGACATATTCATTACAGGCACATTCCGGGTTGCATTATTCCCTGAGTGATCTCGATCTTAAATGCAATCTACTGTTTCTCTTTGAGCTGTAAAAGACGTTCTTGGTTTGTGCTTGCCCTGGGGAATTCAGTCCAAAATAATATTACCTTAGAAGATGAAACTGGCTTTGTTCTATTTGTTTTGATTGTTCAAATAACATCACAAGCTGTGTTTTTTTTACAGAGCTATAAGACGTGTTTTTCATGTCTGGCTTGCAAAAAAACACATTTATAGATACGCTAGCAAACAGATGCAGACGTAGAGTGGAGATCAAAATTAGAGAACAATTTATGAACTCTTTTTTTTCTTTTCAGAATTAATGTAATATTCATGGTTTGTAATGTGAAGGAATTTTAGGGGATAGGGATATACTGTACTTTTAATAGCAGTAAACCGGAAAACATATTTGAATACCCAGGTATTTGCAACGCTTTTCTTCAACGATCAAAATGTGGGCGGTTGAGCTCTTTTGGAGATTTTACACTCAGGAGAGAAAGCTGGGACCCCTGACAAAGGCTCATAAACTAGTCTCTATCATCTCTGGCCTACAGCATCATAACCTTTGATAGCCTGGCAGAGGGGCCAAGGTCATTGATGTAGCAGGGTCCATGTCTGACACCTCACATCTGACAGGCCTTTGTTGCATTACCCTCCTTTCTCTCTCTAATTTTTGGAAACTGGCTAAAATGCAAGAGGTCACCCCTGCAATTCTGCCATACTCCATTAACATCAACTTTATCCCAACAAATCAAGCTCCGATTGTGCCGTGCTCTGAGACAAGCGGTCAGAATTAGCATTTGAAAGCCCAATCAAAAGCCAAGTACTTAAAGAATGCTTAATTATGTAGATAATCAATACCCCCCAAACATCCCCCACCGCCCTGTGAACCCATGACATTTACAATAAAGAGCATGCATAAGAAATGACAGACACGCCAGCCTTCTTCTCCTGCTCTCCAATAAAACTGCTCCACAGTCACCGCTTATTGCCAAGAAAATCCAGGGCTAACTAAACACAGCATCACTCCAAAAAAAAAAAAAAAATTAAAATAGAAATAGAAAATAAAATAAAGAAATTATTAACAAATAAAAAATATTAAAATAAAGATCTGTTAAGATATGTTTGATAAATGTTTGATAAAGAAGTCTTTAATGCTTACAAAGGTTGCATTTATTTAATAAAAAATGCAGAAAAATACTGTGAAATATTATTAAATGTTTTTCTATTTGAATAGATTTTAAAATATAATTTATTTCTGTGATCAAAGCAGTATTTTCAGCATCACATCATTAGAAATCATTCTAATATGCTTACTTGCGGCTTTTTGTTATTTTGTTAAAACCAGTTATATCTTTGTTAGGAGCTGTGATATGAAAAAGTTCAAAAGAACAGCACTTATTTGAAATGGGAGTCTTTTTTTAACAATATAAAAATCTGGCACATTTGATCAATATAAGGCATCCTTCCAAATAATAGCATTCATGTTAAGAGTGTATAGTGTGTATCAGAGACCATCTAAGAGAGTTTTTCTTTATACTCTTTGGCTGATTTATTACATTCGTAAGATTAGATTGAAAGTCTGGTCCAGGAACCAGGGTAACATATCAGTTCTATCAAAAACTGCCATCGGAAAAGCAACATCGCTGCAGCCAGTGAGAATCTCTAAGCTCTTAATGATTCAAGTCAAGTCATGAATCTAAATGTGACAGAACAGTACATGTGAAGGATCATGTGACACTGAAGACTTAACTAAAATTAGCTTTGTTCACAGAAATACATTACATTTTGAAATATATTAAAAACATGTTTCTTCTAAAAAATCAGAGTTTAAAGGTGGGACTGAATCGATCAGAGATATAAAGCTTCTCTGAGGTGGAGTTACCCTTCAAATGACTCTTTAAGGTTTCTTTAGGCATAAGTCGTCTGATTAGCATGACGGGTGTTTAGCTGTCGATACCCAGACCTGATGAGTATCTGATCACTGGGATGCTGCCCTGCATGCTGTGCTTTTGTGATAGACACCACAGAGAACTCTAAGAGGTAGAGTTTAGTCGCCTCCAGATAACAGTGTCTCACACACTCACACTCAGGACTGCAGAGCTCTGCCCGCTCTGGCTTAAAAAGACAGAATTATGAAAAGCGAAAATGAGCGAGATAAAAAGAAAGCATGAGATTACAGGAAGAGAGCGATGTTCCTGCGGATCAGTAATGACCCAATAGACCCGTTAATACGTATTCAGACAGAGAAGACTTGTGTAAACTAGACTGCATGAGCGGAAACAAAGAGACAAGACTAATCAGTTCCCACAGATAACACACGGCTCATTCATGTTCTGCTGAGCCATTTGAACTCGCTAACTTTAAACAAAAAAAAATACTTCTGCATGCTTCTATATAAAAAAGGACTAGACTTTCAGAAATATGCTCTAGCTTTGGTCATTTTAATGACTTTATTAATTGCATTGGTTATTTACACAATATACACGGAACATTTAAATAATAAATAAGTTAAATGTTATTATATATTGCAATAATTTTTCACAATATTAGGGTTTATATTATTTACAGTATTTTTTATCAAATAAATAAAGGATTGCAGAATATAAAAGACTTCTAGCTTTTGAACGGTGTATTTCACATTTTATCCAGCACACTACAATTTTCATAACAAGGACATGAAAAAGTACTGTATGTATAGACAACGGGTTGGCACACAAAAGACTCTAGAGACTGGAGGACATTACCCTGGAGGAACCTAAACTTCAAGTGTCTTTCTCAAGGGCACAACTGTGATCACAACTGAAAGATCGTCCCATGTGGGATTTTAACCTTTATGGACCCCATAAAATCAGTACGTTATATGCCACTCAAAGACAGAAAACCCATATATCCACTCCAACAAATAAAACTCCTCTGAAACTATTTCATGAAGTCTTTAATATCTAAGCTGTACCAGATAATTGGGGTATTTCTGTTGTGAAGATTTTTTTTCAAAGCAAACTTTCTAAAAAAAAAAATGTCTCTGGCTGGTAAACACAGCAACGCTACCATTGGACCATGGCAATTGTAGGTGTGCTCTGAAACTGTCTTCTTTCAGGTGGAAATCTCTGGTTCATTTCTTCCGTTCAGTCCATTAAAGACAAACGAGTAAAAAACATCAACCGTCGAGATGCTTCATAGTAAAATCTGAAGTTGTAATTCCAATCAAAATGACACTGACATGGTTTTTCATGTTTACTAATGTAATGCTTGCTTTACATTTACACTACTTTTACATTTAGTTATTTAGCAGACTTAAGTTTTATCTTAAGTGCCTTACAAATGATGACAATAGAAGAAGTCAAAATCAACAAACGAGACGTGCTATAACAAGTCTCTGCTAGCCTAACAGAGGTTTTTGTTCCTATGTGTATAATAAATAAAAAGAAAACGAGTAGATAGAATAGAAAAAGAATAGAGAAAGCTAGTATCACAGGCCTTCTCTGAAGAAAACAAGTAGCTAGAAAACAAATAAAGTGCATATGGTCAAAATCAAATGTTATGTAACAATCATATCCACATCAGAGGCTTTCTTAAAGGGATAGTTCACCCAAAAATTAATTTGTTTATTTGATGTTTATTTGCTAACCCCCAGGGCATCCAAGAGGTGACTTTGTTTTATCAGCAGAACACAAATGAAGATTTGTAACTTTAACCGTGGCAGTCTGGTAGTCATTTAACAGAAGTGGATGGGCACCAAACCTTGCAAAGTAAAAAAAAACATGCGTTTGCGTTGTCCGGCGTTTCCGTATCCAAAGCGTGAGTTCACAACAGATCACTTCCAGCATATCCTACACCACAGCGCGAGCCCAAGACGGTTTGGACATGGTTGTCTATCAGAGGCAAAAAATTATATAAATACTTAAGACATGTCTTAAGACATCAATGTATCGTCACGAGCCACAGGGTGTAATTCACAGATTTGTCTGTGAATGTTTTTTTTTTACTTTGAAAGGTTTGGTGCCCATCCACTTCCATTAAATGACTACCAGACTGCCACGGTTAAAGTTAAAAATCTTTAACAAAGTCACCTACATCTTGGATGCCCTGGGGGTAAGCAAATGAACATCAAATTTTCATTTTTGGGTGAACTATCCCTTTAGGTCTTATTTTTTTATTGAAAGTGAAGAATGAAAATAACTTGCTGTGAGTATATCAGAGCCTATACGGAAAGCATCTAATTTCAGTAATTACAAATCCGCAAGGGGTTTATATGTTCACAAAGTTGCATTATCGGAACTATGTGAGAGTTTTATATAAAAAAAATAAACTTTTTCATGGGATTCTGGCCTGGTAAACATCAATTCCACCTTTTCTATATATAAAAAAACAACATTATGTTTTGTTCAACAGACAGTGGCCAGTCTAGACTTTGACAAACGACCTCAATTACACCCACATCTCCCTCCTGACTCCAACTAAGACCAGCGAAGCTTCAGAAAGCCCATCCACGGCCATCAGTTAATCTCTAACACACACAAACAGCGGTGAACAGAAACACTGACAGGACGAGAGCATACACGCTCTTGCTAGTTCCCCAGTTCCCAAGTTGTCTACACCGGCTTTGAAGCAGCGGCCGAGTCAGTGGAGGTAAACAAGCGAGCACGGTGGATGTTTCTGCAGTGGTTTTATCAAATCAAACCCTTCTGCTGCCGAAAGACAGCGAAGAGTGAGAGGCTCCTGGGATGAGAGCGTAGAAACTGCCAAACACCAGCCAGCTCCAAAATGAGATTATTTCAGGAGGAAATAGGCGCAGAACAAACGCGAGCGCTTTGGCGCATGTGTCTGGATGAGTGGAAAATCTACTTGTCGGCTTTCAAGCCCAGAGATACGCAGAAACAAAAGTCAGAAGCACCTTCGAGAGGGAATAATACGATGTTATGAGTTGATTTAAGCTTGTTAGAAAACATCCTCAGATTTCTAAGGGAGATGTTTATGACAGAAAAACAGACAGCTAGGAAATAGAGATAGACGGCTTTCAGTCTTCCACACAACACAAAGACTTGTACGACAGGTAAGGAGACTCCCACACCTCTTAAACCTACAGGACGGACCCCGACTGGCTTCCAAAGATGATCTCATATTACAGGGGGCTCTTTGTGGATGGCAGAGTCAAATGGTTTCCATGGCAATACATGCAGCAAGAACCAATTGCCTCCACTTCAAAGGCTGAACCACTTAAAAGCGGTGCAGCCCGAGAGAGAGAAATACAGAAAGTGAGAGAACACCTTATCTCCTCTCCTGATGGCAAAACCCTTTACCAAGCATTACTTTCACGGCCGCTTCCTGTGCAGAAAACGCCCAGCTCATCAGGCCAAACACAAAGCCAGCGCAGACTTTACCTTGTGCTAACAGGATACACTCTCTCTCCTTGACACCTTTGTAGGGGAGTTAAACTCTGCTCATCATGATACTATCCACAACTATAACAAGAACCGTGTCTTATGAAAACTTTGGCACATGGCTCGAGGTAACATAAGGCCAGAAAAATACTTCACGCGAATACTTGTCAAAACACTGAAAGAGCACGGTCTTGTTGTACATACTTATTCGCCAGTGGAGGCTCGGGGCAAAAATGGCACCAAAATAAACAAATTCAAGATGCACTAATAAAGTGTAAATCTGAAAGTGCATAAAGTTATCATCTCTCAAAAGAAAGAGTCGACTCTGAATAATTGAAACGAGTCGTTTTTAAAACAAATCCCAAGCCGTTTAATGTTGACCTCAACATGAAACATTAGCATACTGCCTGCCCACTTATTAGACTTTCGGCATTGGTCTGAATGAAAATGCTAATTCATTCTTTGCCTCTAGGTGTCGCTTTTGGAGCAGTAAAAATAGCTGTTTGTCACACAAAGGAGAGGTTTGGAAAAAATAATTGCTGAGTGAATCGTTTGGCCGTCTTTGAGTAAGTAAGTTAAAAATAAATGCACAAGATAATGAACGTGTTTTTTGACCTTGTATGCATGTCAGCCTGTTGTGTGGGACTCCCAGAAACAAAAAAAGGAACCTTTCATTACCCATAATAGGGACACTTTAAAATAGCGATGCCATAGAAAAAACATTTTTAGGTTCTACCAAAGTACTATTTAGTCAAAGCTTCTTTAAAGATCCATCTCTCTTTTGCTACAAAGAACCTTTTGTGAACCTTTTGTGTTCTTTAGATGTTAAAAGTTCTTTATGGAACCATTTAGACAAAAAAGCTTTTCTATGGCATCATGAAGCACTTTTATGAAGTGTAAGTGTATGAAGTGACTGAATTTCAGCACTCAAATTGAAATTCTCTAAGCATGAACAACAAATTGCAGATAGGATGCGAGTAAGAGATCTTTTAGGAGTGTTAATAACATGAGATAACAGAATTTGATGAACTTGACAGCTTTAGTCAGTCATTGATGTTTCAGTGATGGGGAATGTTCTTTGCTTGCTTTTCTAAATAGAATTTATTCCCAGTTTGAATAACTGTTTAAAAAAGTAAAATCTTATAACACTTTAGTATGGTAAACACTTATTCACTATTAACCAAGACTTTTCTCTCAATAAATTCCAAATTTGCTGCTTATTAACAGTTAGTTGTTAAGGTTAAGTATTTATTAGAATTAGGGGTGTAGAATAAGGCAGTAAAAAGTGCTACTAATAAATGGCTAATATTCAAGTAATATGTCTGCTTACAAGCAACTAGTAAAGAGACCATAAAATGTGGTGTTATCTAAAATATTGGTTTTCTGATGCATAATAAGCAATAAACCATCATCATTACAATCAAAAGCAATAACCACAATCAATTATTTGCCATTATATTGCAGTTCTGTCCTGTAATGAATTGCAGATTTGTTAATGCTCCTATAATTGTACTGATATCGGTATATAGTATTGTGACTGATAAAGTGTAATATATGTCCCTGGAAATCAGCTGTGTCAACAGGAGAATAGTAATGGAAAAGTTAGTATTTTAGTGTTGATTATTGAAAAAAAATACCATGTCTTGATTCTTATTGGCTGGCAGGGTTGCATTAAAATGTTTGCACAAGTCAGTTTAATCACTGTTCTATATTAAAGTCCATTGAAAAGCTTGAATGTGAACATGTCCACAACGGAGTAAATAATGTCATAAATAGATTTTCTTTATCAATTAACTTCTATTAACTAAACTAAATCAACATTATCAATGGTTCATTTCAGAGATAGGTGGCAGTGTTGCACTTGTAAGTCTGCGATCCACCACAAAGGAAGGCGACGACGCGTCAAAGGCCGGCCTGTTGTGAACCAGAGGTAAAAAAACAATATAAATGCTGTTCAGTTTCTTGCAAAGAGCGATCATTCTGTGTCTTTCAATGTATTGTCACAAGACACAAGGTGCTTTTGCTTTTTGCTTTTGACCCGTGTATGTTTTTTTGAGTCCCATTGACGTCCATTACATAAATGACAGACTGCCACAGTTTGAATTAAAAATCTTTGTGTTTGTGTTCTGCTGAAGAAACAAAGTCCCCTACATCTCGGATGCCCTGGGGGTCAGCAGAAAAACATCACATTTTCATTTTCGGGTGAAGTATCCCTTTAAAGTGTTTTGCTTGCATATTGTCTATTAAATTTGAATTGATATGTTCAAATTGCCTATTAATTAAGAAGTTTGCATTACTTCACCCCATGACATGTGCAGAATTACAGAATAAAGACATGCAAAGGAATGGATGAGGTGAAACAGAGAGACAGAAATGAGGAAAAACATGCTACAAAAATCCATCAGAATTATAACTCAATTTCCTCTTTAATAACTGGCTGAAACAGATAACAAAAAAGTGGCTTTTTCATAAAGAGAACGGCCCGTGAATCAATACCCATATAAAAGCATGGTTAGTGTCTCCTCAGCAGATAGACGCGCTATATTTCACCGGGCCTCCTCGCCGGCCGTGCCTCAGGCGTGCCGTCCAGCAGTGATAAAGGGCCCTCCAAATCTCATTTTTAATGTCCTTCTCCAGCATGAAGGGCAACTGACCAGACAAAAGGGCCGAGCGGTTGCATTCAGCATGAGAATAATGAGAAACGGAAATGTTGCCCGATACGACAGAGTGCATGGATTTAAAGAACATAAACGTATGAATTAAAATTCAAGCCTTACGCTCTCCATTAGAGATAACAACAATCTAATGTGAGCTACTCCTTCTTCAAATGGACTAAATTATGATTTAATATACTAGATTTTGCTCTAATGGACTAAATTATGATTCAATAGACTTCGTTTATGAAGACTCCTCCTCTGTTACTGACAATTATATCTCGCCATCGCTACACTTGTGATAGTTAGCATGAATTCAGTTTTGTATTACCAGATTTTGACAACTTGCTTTTTGTAGTTGATAACTAGACAGAAGCAGAATGTCTGACTGACGTGTAAAGTGACCAAAGTTACTCCACCCCAAAATTCGAAATATTAATTAATTATTAATTAAAGGGGTCATCCGGTGCTACATGCACTTTTTTTAAGCTGTTTGGACTGAAATGTATTTGGAATGTGTACACAACCACCCTACAATGATAAAGATCCACCAGTAGTTTCCTTTTAATTTAATAAAAATAAGTTTTGCATGAGGTATGCAAATTCTCAAATGCATGTGGCATCACACCGACAGAGGTCACTCCCACAATAGTTGATTGACAGCAGCGTGTCACACAGACTGAACTGGTGTC
>JAUYWG010000925.1:0-10952 GCA_034779775.1 Enteromius afrohamiltoni | reverse complement strand
AATAAACATAATAAATAAACACAGCATCAACACATATATTATGTAAAGAAAAACTTTTATTTTGGATGCGATTAATCTAATTAATATATATATATATAAAAAACACACACATATACTACATGTACCTTTTATTAATACATAATGGCCTGGCTTCACAAACGGGGCTTAGCTTAATCCAGGCATTAGTTAAAATAAGATATTTAAGCAATTTTTACAAAAATGCCTTATAAGAAAATATTACAGGTGAGCATCTTAACACAGAACATTGACACTGATATGTTTTAAGATAAGTCAGAGCGAGATATTTTCATTTGAGAGAGCTCAAACATGCAATTTAGTCTGGGACTAGCTTAAGTCTTGTCTGTGAAACTGGAGGAATATGTTTGTATACATATGTTTGTTTAATAAATTTGATTTGTAAATATTTCTATTTGAAATTTAAATAGTTAATTAGTGCAATATTTCACTATTCAAACAAATACTAGTTACAAATTTGAATTAATACTGGGAAGAAAATGTGAAGGAATAACACTGTCAGAAACATTGTCAACCAAAACATCAAATTTGTTGATTTATATTATTATTATATTATGTTATTTTAGAAAAGTATAAAATGGGTTAAAAATAATGGATATTATTGAAGTATTAACTACATTAACTACAAAGACATTTAACAAAAAAAGTTTACAGCTCACAGCTGCTAGCAAGTGAAAAACAGAATGAAAAAGAAGTTGTGTTTCTAAAAGCTTTTAGGGCTTTTTAATAAGTAAAAAATACACCTTTCTGAGAGTGTAATTGCTTTCCATTGCAAGAACCAAATTTAGGGCCCGGGTTGGTTGTAGAGAGGAAAAACGAGTAGGGAATAGAGAAATACAAGTGATACAGTACATCATTTTTGGGTAGAAAAGAAAAAGAATTAATGAAAAGTGAGTTACTCACCCTACAAAAGCAGCCAAGCTTGAAATTCAGTTTGAGGGGAAACTTAATTTGTTGTAGATGGCTTGAGAAACATTTAGTCGGAGTAGAGAGAGAAAGAGGAAGGGACAAAAATAGAGGGAGTGTGGGAAAGAGAGGGGCGCACATTTGAATGAATAAAAGAAATAGAGAAAAGCTGTTAGAAAAGAATGTTTATATACCAGGTATCAAAATAATAATAATTAGCTTATACCAATGCCACCGTTAAGTCTTGATTATCAATTGGAAATTTTTTATACATTTTTTTTTTTACAATCTAGCAGTTTAAATCTACATTGTTTGCACTCTGTTATGTTGCACTAGCAATAAAAAGCTTCCTATTTTCACCTAACATTTTTTTTTTTCTTTTTTTGAAAATGACACATTTCATGTAGTATGATTTCCGAACTCTTAAGCAGGAGGTTCCCAGAGGATTACTAGAAGGCAGCTTCAGTTAGCTACTGAAATGTGAGTTACATCATTAGCTCTCATCCTCGCTTCCTCCACCTTCCACAAACCTCAGACCTGCACAACCAACAGCAAAACAAATGGGAATTGGGAAGAGTGTTTTTCAGCACGTTTCTTCTCTAACTATGGTTAAGGAGATTATAGTACGGTGGGTTGGTGTCTTGGATCAATATGGACTCAGCTCTTACTGTCTGAGCTGAAAGCCAAGGTGCAAGATTTCTGTCAGCACATATTTTACAGGGAACGGTGGCGTTTCTCTGCTGCTAGTTAAAGCAGGCAGCTGATAGTGGCAGCTAATGATCACTCTCTTGTGGGCTTGCTATCTTCAGTTCGATTTGATAAGACTGTTCCCATTAAATGGTGAACACACTAAGGATGTTTGGTGAGGTCTGATAACTATAATTGGCCATGGTTTTAGGTAAAACTAGTCTTACACTGTGTTCTTGACTGCAAAAAAAAAACCTTACTTAATGAGATTTTTTGTCTTGTTTCCAAGACAAAAACTGTTATTTAAGTATTATTTATATACTATTGACGTTTTATTAATAGAATTTATTGGCTTTCAGGTTTTAGTAACTGTACATCAGCTTATTGTCTGTTTTTAAATGCTATTTAAAGGGATAGTTCACCCAAAACTGAAAATTTGATGTTTATTTGCTTACCCCCAGGGCATCCAAGATTTAGGTGACTTTGTTTCCTCAGCAGAACACAAACAAAGATTTTTAACTTTAACTGTGGCAGTCTGGTAGTCATTTAATGGAAGTGGATGAGCACTATTTTAATGTTTAGAATAACTAGTCTAGTTTTGTTCTACAGATCTCCAATCTGTTTCTCATCTGTCAGTCCATCAGCATCATTCAGCCTGTGGATTGCCTGAACTATTGACATTACCAGAGATAACATGTGTGACCCCGACCACAAAGAACTGTGGCATTTAGCTCTGCAGGATAGCAGGAGGTCCTACTATGTGTATTGAGAATGAGTGTGTGTGTGTGTGTGTGTGTGTGTGCGTGTGTGGCTCAAGAAATGTTTCTAATACCTGGAGAATAGCAGCTGATCATCTGCTATAAAACCCCCCAAAAAATCACTGGCAAAATATCTACTGACAAATGATGTTTGCAACTAATTAACTGCAATATGTTTTCATGTGAAATGTGGCATCAAAAGTGTGGAGTTCAAAGAATGATTTTTTTCAGAAGTCTTGGCACTAGTCATATGAACTACTTGTATGTGCTTTTAGCACAGTGTAAATCACCATACACTTTCTTTAGATGGATAACATAAGCTGAGACATTCCGCCTAACGTCTCTTTTTGTGTTTTGCAGAATAAATAATGAGGTTGAAGAACATAAAACTGAATAAATAATGAAAAATTAAGTGAACTATCTCCTTAAAGACCCATGATGCGTGATGCCCTTGTGCTGATTTGTAGTATGCTAATGAACGTTTTGTGGAGTTGCTATTATGTGTACCTCTTGTAAAACCAGTGGACAGTGAAAGGCTTTGTAACATCATAAAACCGCTCATGACCATGAGTTAAGATCATCGCCTTTTCTTTGTGAGTGAATTCAGCTCCATTAGACTGTGTGTGTGTGTGTGTGTGTGTCAGAGCTCTAGAGGTTAGCAGCAGGACTGAGTGTGTGTACTCAAGTGAAGCATCCCTGGATCTGGAGCCGCTCACCCTGGACACACTCCACCAGTCCTGCCCTTCCAGTTCCTGCCTTCGTCCCAGCCCTGCCCGCCTCACACGGCGACTGCAGAGCACTGATAACACACACCTCCAGCTACGCGCTTCAGCTGCTCACACACAGATACTCACAGATACACACACGCCACTAACCATGCGCAACAGTTCCTCCCACAAACGCACGAGAGCGGACACAAATCTGCACGCAGGAACTCGAACACATCTTTCTGTGCCCACACACCTCCTTTTGTCCATACGTTCCTTCTTTTCTCCTTCCATCCTTCTCTTTTCATTCCCCAAAGCAACCATCTAGTCTTCTCCTTTTTAGTGCACCAGACAAAAGACACATGTGAGGCGGCCCGCAGTCTCGCGGCTTCATTCTTTCCTCTTGTCGTCTACCACCCCCATCAACAATCTTCACCGTTAAACTCTTGAGAGAGGAAGAGAGATGAATGCGGACACGGCGCTCTGTCCCGGAGGACGCGGTGTCTCTGGCATGCCGTAAGGTGCATATTGTGATATAGTGACTCCATTCAGTCAGTCGATTGCTTTTAGTGGCGGTCTGGCTGGGCCGGAGGAATTGAAAAGGACGATGGTCTGCTTTTCATTAGGCCTCAGCCCAGACTGGAGAGTCTGGAGGGACTCTCGGGGAGAGGACGCCAGCCGAGATGGCCTGACAAGACTCTCTTGCTATGGGTTCTGGGAGGAGGGGGGGATTGAGGTTATTCACACGGATGTTGAGAGCAGGCACCTGGTCTGGCGGACAGGTGGGCTTTCATACCTCTTTTGTTCTTGCTTGTTTTCACATGGTCACTCGCTATTTATCACACTCGCCTGTGAAAGAATTGGAATATTGTTTTCTTGCTGCATTAATCTAGAAGTGTTTTTTTTTTTTTTTATAGATGGCGCTACATAAGGAAGGCAGGTTCTGTAGAACAGACAGATAAACTACTACACATGCTTCTGTTTGGCTTGTTTGCTTCATGGCAATTTATTCTCTTTGTTTTTGTTATGTAGGTTTATAGAAATAAATTGGTGGGTAGAAACACCTTGGATTGCAAAGAATTTGTACCACACTTGATGATATGTTTTATTATTTATATTATACCACACAGTACCATTATTATACACACACACACTTATACACATACATGCATGCATACATCATTGCAAAAAATGTATAATTGACGTGCCATTAAAAAAAAATATATATATTGCACATCCAAGGGTTGGTACAGTGATCATAAAGCCACAATTTTTTATTTATAAGACATTTTATAATTTTATAGACCCATTTTATGTCTAAATGCTCTGTAATGTCTAAAAACGTGTTGGACGTTGAACGAAATGTTCTGAATTAAAGTTTTTTGAATCAAACAAATAAAATGTAAATAGCCTTTACAATTACTTACATAATTATAATATTTGGTGTAGCTGTTTTCTAGTATACCTGTGTTTATTTATTTTTTTTTTTATTATTATTAAATGTCTACTTAAAGATGGATTCTGTACTATCACTGCAGTCATGTGTCTACCACTTTTAAGAAAAAAAGTTCATATTTCTGTTAGTATAGAAGCAGTGTACTGACAGAATGTCAAGGAAATGATTCTAGTTTTAACATTTCATAATTAATTTTAAATGAGATGTTTTCTCAGCTGCCTCCCCTCAGTGTGTGTCTACTGTATGTGAGAGTGAGTTGTCAAGACTGAGCTCTCCCATCCAAACTCTGTCCCTTCAACACTGGAACACGCAGCTAATGGGCATTTTAGACATCATAATAAACCGTAAGCAAGTTAAGCTCATCTCTGTTTAACTGGATTAGGTTTAGATAAATGACTCGCGTCACTTTCACGCTGGCCTGCGTTTTGACATGAGGGCCTGTCACACACAATAAAGTTTAGGCCAGTCTAGAGAGCTGGGGTTAAATATTAGGGATTATCTCACAGGCAGTGATGACATCCCGCCAAAAGTCACCCGCCGGTTCCCATAGCAACTCTTGCCGAGAGCAGTGTTTTTTTGCTCGCTGTCACTTATTATTTTGACTATGAATTGGAGACATTAAACTTTCGTCCCATTGAACAGCTCTAGAAGAAATTTCCCCAGTGGCCGGAGAGCATATGCATGTGTGTGTGGAATCGTTTGGAGTGTATTGGAGAGGCCACTTGAAAAGGCAGTAACCTTTGCTAAGGGCACGAGTGTCAGATCCTGCCTTCCCATGGCTCCCCATTGTGAGAGCGTCAAGCTGCCACCCTCTGATTTGAAACCTTCCTCTCTGTTGCACAAAGGACATCTCTACCGCTATCCATCCACCATCCCTCTCTTTTCAAGCACAATCTTGCTTTTTACACAAGACTCTCTGCCTTTCAGGGAGAGGATCAATAGCTGGTTTTGTCTCCTTCGGTTCTATGTCAGAGCTGCCTTTAAATGAGATTCGAAGCAGCGCTTCTGTCAAGATATCTCTTCCTGTATCGCCCGTTTGCTGACAAAAATCACACGTTTCGTATGACAAACTTTAAACACGATTGCATCCTGTGGTTGCATCTGACAGGATCCCCAATCACAGTTTGTTTTTTTCTAGCGATCCACATTAGAGTGAAACCCTCAGGCCCGGTGCGCGAGCTGCAAATGGCTTTTGGAAGTGGAGTCTTATTCCACTGGAACTATCATCGTGCTCTAAAGATGCTTTTGAAAGCGAAGGGCTTTAGTTCTGCAACATAGCAACATTAATGCTGCCGATCGCTTAACCAGTGAGGTGTTTAAATGTGCATTTGGCCTGTGTGTATCGAAAACAGGAGACCTGTGGGTCTTATAATGGACATTGTGATTTAATTACAGGGTTTCAGTCCTGTTCATCCTATTAGAGGCCGTACAAATGTATGCAAGATAGCCGTGGGATTGATCAGCCTTTAACTTTAGCCTGCAACTAAGTGTGTATCCATGTATACTTAAGGTAGCACAATAAATATGCATTTTGTATCTGTTGTTGTTGACATTCAGTCGAACTACCTAGAATAAATACAGGTTCACTTGTAAGAGGAATAAACTGTGCGGAGAATCGCCTTGAATCATTTTGATTCACGGTACAGTACACTATTTATCAGGGGTAATACAAACCAGATTTTTGCAAATTTAGGTCAACAGCATGACTGAGAGTGAGATATTGCTTTAATACAATAGAATAACAAACAATTTCATTGCCTCTTTTTAAAGATACAACAAGAATGAAAACAACTTATTTATTTCATTTTTTCTGTAATTTCACAAAGAAAAACAAGAGCAGAGGTAATTATGTGCCCAGCAACATATTCTGCTTCAAATGGCATGCATGGTGAACAGTGAGAGGTGATTTGTAGTAATATAATATTTAAGTGTAAACACGTTTAGTGCTGAAAAAATTAATGCCATACTGAGGTATTTTAGTGTTGCTCACATGTGAGTGAAATATTGAAGCCATAAAGCAATTTGTACATAATAAAGAAAAAGTACAAAAAAAAAAAAAAAAAATACAAGCCCAATTCTCATTTGCCATTTGTGAAATGAAAAAGTAAGTGTAAGCCTATTTTTCCTTTTCATAATTTTTTTCAGTATAAAAAAATTAATAAAATAAAATGCGAACAGATTTGAATGAATCAGTTGAGTAACACATTGACTCACTAATAACATTACAAACTGCATAAAGAGCTGCTTACAAAATGATCAAATAAAAATTGATTACTGGCCATCACAAAAACTATAATTCAACATTGATGCGTCTGAATTGGTAGGGCTTTAAATTGATGCATTGAGAAAATATCACATTAATATTATTACATAACAAATTTGTTGAACTGTTTTAATGCCATGCATTTTTTCCCACTCATGTTGAGTCGCCAAAGTAGTAGCCGAACATGAGTTGAACTAATAATACCTTTGGTTAAAACTCTTCCTGCTGACCCAACTGAAGATCCACCATCAAAACATTTCATATTCTAATGAGTGATTTAAGCACCTGACAAACGCAAGCAGAATGATGGATGAACAGTCGCAAAGATAACAGTGAACAGAGGAACCATTAGAAATGTGACGGAGTGGTCAGTCCGTGGCGGGGGGCTGAGGGATTACTTTGTCTGCGTCACAAATCAAGATGAGATAGCCCACAGCACTAATTAAAAAGCCCATCCTCCTCCCCAGCTACTCCCTCTGATCAGAACAAGTCAAGGAAGTTTGATTCTTAGTGGTCTGACAGAACCCTTCCAGTCTTTGTCTCTTTCTCTCTCTCTCTCTCTCTCTCTCTCTGAATTGATCTTAATCAATGCTATCTGGAACGGCTGATAGCACTTCCCTGCCCTTCTCCTGCCTGAAAGTCAAAATGTTGTGTAATTCAATTTACTAGAAAAAAGCCTCTTTCTCTCCCTCCCGGACTCACTCATCCCCTCACTCACATACACACACCAAAAAAAGAGCAGAAAAGAGAGAAGGAGGTGTTGGAAAGAAAATTGAAAGAAAGATTGAGTTATTTTTCTCCACAGATTGATATTAAAGTAGCCGGTCTGAGGCACATTCCGCCCCTCATGGTCTTATATATGCAGCGCTCGTGTGTGTATGTGTCCGTCACGGTGAGTTCTTATAGTCATTAATGCAACCTCTGTGATCCCTGACCAATGTGTTTACTGTCAGAGGAACTGGAAAGAGCACAATTCCTTCTTTAATATTCTAGATAAGTGAAACGTTGACATTGAAGCGCTATTTTAAGTCTTAACTGTGTGTGCGTTGGTGCATGTGTCAATCTTATACCGCCTGATTTGCATCTGCATTAAGAAATTAACAATTAAACTAATGGAACGGCGAAGGAGTGGATGATGACCCGCGTTTCCACGGCACCGACCCTTTCTCTGTCGCTACGTTCATCCCAATTATAGTACCTAATTATCCCGCAGGAGAAGCCCTTGTTTGTTTTGACGAGCTGCTGTTTACCTTGTCGCTTTCAAAACTTTTCCTCTCATTCCTTCCTAATAGTCCCAGGTTTGGTCGTTCCTTCTTTCTCTCCCAGCTCATTAAACCTGAACAATTACATTCCTACAGAAAACCTCGCAGCACACAGCCTTTAATGAAAGCAGTCAGGAGAGAAGGGAGAAAAAAGAGATGCGGTGAGAGAGAGAGAAGAGCGATGAGGCCGGAGTTAAAAGTTATTATCACATCTGCTGATTTCACCAGTCTGCTTCATATAGTTCTTTGTCAGGATGCTTCACGACGTTGGTTGCTTGAGTGTGAAAACAAGTTTAGACGTGTATGTGTGGGGGGTTTCTCAATCGTTCTTAAATTAAACTGTCAAATTCCTCAGCTAATAGTATGGTGTCAAATTTGCTCAAACACTCTGGTAACAACAACAGGCAGAAACAATTCCGCCAAATTGCACCAGGATGCTTTTATTTTCATGGTTTACACTGAGCAATGAAATGCTGTTTTATGACGTCTAAGAGTTTTTTTTAGCGTGTGGAAAAGCTTCATTCAATTCAAATCGAGCACTGAGTGTTATAAAAATTGTAAAGTGAAAACGGAATGCATTGCTTTTGTACCAAATTGCCTTATTGACAATTTGTGTCTTTTTCTTGTTTCTTGTACTGCTTGATGATGTCTATCAGGGCCACAAATGGATGGTGTTGCACATTACAGCTTCTTTTTGTCTGAAAGAACAGTCAGGTGCTTATTAATAAGATGAGCTGATTGCATTTCTGGAAACACAAACACATACACAAACCTTGGGTTTCAGTGTTTTATGGGGATATTTCATATTTTTAATGGTTTTTATGCTGTACAAACTGCATCGACTCACCTTAATTCTGCCCCTCACATGAAACATTCAGCATTTTTAGATTTTCAGATAAGATCACTTTGTGTGGATCACTTGTTTTCTTGTGGGCACAAAAAAAAGTCTAAATTTACTGGTACTAATTTCCTTGCATCTAAACTTGGAGAGACACACCTCTTCGGCAAGAAAGGGTTAGTTGAAAGTTTTGTCATTAATAACTCACCCTCATGTTGTTCGAAACCCATAAGACCTTCATTCATCTTCGGAACACAAATTAAGCAAAGACCTGCCTTCCTTAGTTACTGTTGCCATGATCAACAAATAATGCTCTCGCGCTACACATATGACTACAGAGAAGACCGAGTCTGATATCAAACAAGGTCTCAGGACTTTAAAACTTGTATAATTTTTAAATAAATTCAAACAATAAATACAATTTTGTGGCTCTTTTATTTCAATCACCAAACACACCATATTAAGTTTAAATGGTGAGCAACCCTGCAAACCGCTAAACACTGAACAAACACGTCTGCCACTGACAACCTCACAATCTTTTTAGTCACATAGCATTAAATATGCCATCTACTCTAAGATCTCTAACTGTCACATGGTTAAATCAATTTCTGATCATTGAGTCATCAGGTCAAATCTCATTAAACCTACATTTTTATCACAATAAATGCTTTACAACATTTGAAAATGAAGTATAGTCTCAGTGAACTCTGACCATAATGATTCTGAATGATTATTTTCCCCCAAGAGTAGGTTGGTCATTTTGTTTGCTAGAATACTTTTTTTTTTTTTTGCACATTTATGCAAACATTTAGGGGAAATGTTAAAAATATAGTAACTCACATGTATAGTGCTGGAGTTTGCTTGGCATTCAAATGATCACCTTTGTACATTCTGACTGACAAGACATGTTTTTTTTTTCAAGTTTAGGATCCATTATAACAGCCCATGCTATGTATTTATGTATACATTACACTTTTGATGTGCACTGTTCTATGTGTTCTCTTCCTTAATTGTGCTATTGCTGTCTTTGACTGAGACAAGGTGACAAATCAGTCTTGCCTGAGATCTCTGTGAAAGCTCAGCCAGTAAAAGAGCCATAAATGAGCACTGTCCATAATACTCCAACCGCTAACCTGATTTTGCCAAGTGCGAGATGTCCCTGGGTCAACATCTTGTTTGACCTTGGAACAACATTGTGATTAACCAATCAGATTTGAAGAACCAGTTTACAGTTTTTGTGAGGTTTAGGCTTAAAATCAGTGTTTGGTGCTTGTACATCAGTGTCGTCTATCATTTCGTCTGATTTTAGGCATTACTCATGGGTAAGGGTAGGTTTAGGTGTGGTCAAGACTATTTTTGCATTAAAATGTTGTCCCAGGGTCAACAAAGTATGTTGACGTAGGGACACATAGTACATATGTCAACTTGTACACTTTTATTATCACCTCTGTTCATCGTTCTTAATGTCTCGTCTCCTTTCTTTCTCTTTCCTTCTTTCTGTTTCCCGTTATTCTGGCCGAGACATTCTGCAGTAAAGACTGGGGATGTTGTGGTGGGAGCTGCATAGTCAATTGCAGGTTGAATGGGAGTGGAAGTGCAGTATAGTGCAAGACTGTCAGTAATTAGCTTTATAATCACCCGGGTCATTTAAGAGCTGCGGACGGTTATGCACGACTCAGCCTCTGCAAGGACACACACAGACACAAGCGCTGCAATGCCATTAACACTCCTGCTCTCCTCTCTTTGTAACCTTGCTTTTTAAACCCCCCTGTGACTGAGGGGATTCCTCTTGTTAGTAACAGCGCCTGGTTAAGGGGCTCTAATTTATGAAGCAAATGAGCTGTTTAAGGATTTATGCATATCGCCACTAGACTTATGCAAAATGAAGCAGTAGGACAGATAATCATGCAAACCAATAATCATAAAGCCAACGACCCTTTCTTCAGTGTGGGGTTATGAGACTGACCAGGAAAGATAATATAAACACATCATAATCTGATATCACAAAAAATGACCTTTCAGATGTTGTAATGTATTGT
>JAUYWG010000924.1:0-10961 GCA_034779775.1 Enteromius afrohamiltoni | reverse complement strand
CATCACAGAAACAACTGAAACAAAGATCTAAAAGCAGTTTAGCAGCAAACTTTGTAAAAACGAATATTTGTGTCATTTTCAAAACTTTTGGCCACGACTGTACAGTGTTTAACATAAACAAAAAGATTGGGGGTCACTGTAGTGGACAGTTAGAGACATACTGAGGTCAGACATAGCACACACTCTTTGTTCTCTGGCTAACCAGCTCTTTTTGTGTCTGCCCTTTTTGATGGCTAGACTGTGCTCACTGAGCCTGTACTTGGTCAGGATTTGTCTCTGCTTCATGTCTCTGATGCTCTGGAGATATTCTTAATTTTATTTTTTTGTTCGATATAATTTTAATTTGCTTTGTGTTTTAGTTTCTTGATCCCAGTGTTCCAAGTATATATTTTTAGATTGTTTGATCATTTTATTTATTTTGATGTTTGGGTGAGAAGCAGCGCTGGTCTTAAACTGGTTAGTCTTAGTTGAGTTAGTCAGTTTAGTAAGTCTCAGAACCAGCTAACTGGGTGGACTCTTTTCTGGGTTCAGTTCTTGGGTTTGTAGTGCTTTAAAATGTAGAGATTCTTGGGACTCAAGTTAAGATGCATCCAGAATTTGAGGGACCTTTTTTGTATATTAATGATCAACAGGAATCGGCCTAATTTTGCCCTACATGTGTAATTGGGTGTTCTCTGTTGTAATTTTAGAATCATTTAGCAGAATTCTGTGTGTAGGGCTTCTGTTGGATGTCTGTCCCATCTAGTGTAGCTCTGTTCACTGATTGGACCCCATACCTCACTTCCGTACAGCACTATGGTCTGATTTACACCATTACAATTTTTACACCAAATTGGAGTTGGTAATTCAATATTTTGGAATTTTCTCTTAATTGCATAAAGAGCTCTTCGAGCTTTGTCATTGAGAGTGTTCACTGCCGTACTGAAATTCCCTGATGCAGTGGTGATCAGCATCAAAAGCTTGCTCTTATCTGTTAAGGAGCTGGCTGCACAGTGTCTGCCGCATCTCTCTGATCTGGCTCAGTTCACTGGCAGGAGTGGAGCTTCTGGGTGGAGCCGGAGGTCGAGCTACAGCTTCAGCATAGGCCTGTAGGGGTGAATGGGCAGTTGGTAGCAGAAGTCTCTGTGATGCTGGACTTTGCAAAGGGATGCATCTTTTAGGGTCTTTGCAAAAATCTGGACTTCTTTGTGTAGGTGGAGTCCATCATACAGGTGTTGGAGGCCGATGTGATGGTCCAGGTGTACATTGGGGAGTGCAGAACACCCACGGGAGATTTCGGTGTTGATGCTGTAGATGATGTGTAGTGGTGTGTTATGTCTTGGGAGAAGCGTGGAGATTATGATAGGGGACTCTGGGAACTTTGCAGCGAGTGAAGGTCATTAGTCCTAGTGTGGATGATAATACAGGGGTGTCCTGTAAGGTCTCTGAAGATCTGTTGGGCGTGCCCTGTTGTATCTATAATCTGACTTCTAAGTATTTCAGACTTAAAATATCAAACTTAAACTATTTAAACTTTTTAAACTATTAAGACTATTTCTGTCAAGCCTGTGATCAATGTCACTAGTTCTATGTCTTTGGTTTTGTTTATGATTTCATGTGTGTCCTTTTATGGTCTTGTTCCTGTTCTTGTTTAGTTGATTTCAAGAGTTTTGCGAATTTGGCGTGCTGTCCGGGGAGCGAGCTGGGAGAACGGCGGACTCCGAACCCTAAAGGTTTGAACCCTGGTGCGGGCGGGAGTTCGGATCGAGCTCCGACTGCCCCCCGGAGGAAGGAGCGATTTGAGGAAAAGGTGGAGGACGGATGCACAAAAGCGAGATGAATGAAAATGGGAAGCTGGGGTATTTATAGTGAGGGAAAATTAATTGGATTGGTTGTGAGATATTTAGGGAATGATTAGATGATGGGCTGCCAGCTGTGTGTATTTAACTCGTCCAGCTATCCTCTCGAAATGCGTTATTTGCAAAACGTCCACTTCAAGAGTTCACGTTTTCCTTGTTAACAGGGAAGCAAATTTTAGATAATAAAATTGATAGTGAATTTGCGAGCCGGGAGAACAGCGGACTCCGAACCCTAAAGGTTTGGGGCGGGGTTCGGTGTTCGGCTCGATCTATGACTGCCCCCCAAAGAAGCATGAGAGGACAGGAGCCAAATTCGCTGCCTCCCAAAAGAGCAAGGAGAGAGGAGGCTGGACGAATTGGACTGAATTGGATGGCCGAAAACCTGTTGATAAAGCAGAAACAAGAATTAGAGTGTGGTAACATTTCAATGAATACATACAATATGGGTGGGGTTTGGCCTTGTGGGAAGGTATTGGTACCGATATTTCTGGGGAGGTGGTAGTAGAGCCTTAGTGTAGGGAGAAGCCTCTGCGGAGGCGGGATTAAATTTATGAAGCTTTGGAGACCTCTGCGGAGGTGGGAGATGGGAGCAAGAACCTCTGCGGTTTTGGATACTTTTGTGGAATGAGAGACTGGGGGGCGGAAATGGCTTGCTAGTGTTTAGAAAAGGGACCTCTGAGGAGGTAAAGGGAAAACGTGATAATATAAGGGAACCTCTGCGGAGATGAGTTAGGGGAAGACGGACGGTTGCGGGATAGAGGGCCTCTGCGGAGGTGGGAGAGGGAACCTGGTGAAGGTTTTAGTGACCTTTGCGGTGGTGGGGTTGGGGAACAAAAGGGAGGCCAGAGAGCAGAGGCTACTACGATGGGGTAGAGTTCAAAGAGGGCTGTTGAATCCAAGATCCGATTATGGAGATCGAGGGCACCCCAATAGATGATTTGGTTCCACTGGGACACCCTGACAAAGGCTTTGGCCGCGAACATACGGTGATAAGTGTAAAAGTATGTACCCCCCTAGAAGGACGCTAGCTCAAACACAATGACAAGGTAGTCATGGAGTTCACACCTTTTATGGGGTACACGGAGCAGATGACGTCGGTGAATTGGAGGAAAGCAGTGGAGAATTTGGGGAAGGTGAGGTGGCGGGAAGGTGTTGTAGTGTTGGTGTTTTTTATAGTTAGGGTAAAGCTATCGTAATCTACCTGGCTATCTGCAGGGCAGGGGGAGAAAGGGGAAAGGAGAGAAAAAAGGTATATTTCTTTACCTGCCAAGATTTGTTGTCTGAGATGTGGGAAAACCAGGGTGGGTTTGGCTGAGAGAGCATTAGAGGGGGGAGGGAGGGTTTTTGCGGTTGCAAGAGTGAAAGGGGGGCGAGAGGAGGGGGGAAAGGGGGGGTTAGGAAAAAGAGAGGAAGAGGTTTAGGAGGAAGGAAAAGTAAAATGGGGAGGATTGTCCATGTGGGAGGGCCCGGGCATTTGGAAATCTGGGGAGAGAGCAGAGTCAGGGGTCAGCTTGAAAAATAGTCCTGGATGGCTTGGTGTAGTTGAGCTGCGGTGATAGTGCTTGGCTTGGCTGGAGATTCTTGGGCGAATGGAGTTTCGGGAGGCTGGCGGTGGCTTGAGGCTGAAGGGGCGGGACTGGCATCCAGAGCACGGCTTAGGAGTCAGGCGGCTAGAGCAGCGTGGCTGGGTCGAGGGAGCCGCTGTGAGTTGAGTGTCTGATTTATATTGCCATTTTCTTGGCGGAGTTGAGGTTGGCGGAGATACATTGGGAAGGTGGTGGTTGATTAGATTGATCAAGTTCAGTTGATTTTTGCTGCTGCGAGGGAGAGTGCATATGGTCCACTTGGCGGTGGATGAGCGGGCTGAGATGTATGAAGACACTGGGGAAGATGGTGGCTGCCTGGCGGGAGGAGGCGAGCGTGAGCGGGCTTGCCTTGCGGGGAAGCCGGGCGGTCTAGTAAGCCTGCGGCCTCGGCTAGGCCCAGCGGATTCTGGTAGAGTAGACGGGGCTGCTGCTTTTTGATCGGCTTGTTTAGCAGCTATGGATTGTTTAGCACCTACGGCTTGTTCGGTAGGTGGAGTTTGTAGAGCAGCCGCTGGTTGGTGGGTAGTCAAGGTTTGGATTGGGCGAGACCATAATCAGAGGAATCTGATGACATCTTTGCTTTTTGAGCATATTAGCGAAAGCTTGTTTCATGCACAAAAGCAAGATGCACAAAAGCGAGATGAATGAAAATGGGAAGCTGGGGTATTTATAGTGAGGGAAAATTAATTGGATTGGTTGTGAGATAATTAGGGAATGATTAGATGATGGGCTGCCAGCTGTGTGTATTTAACTCGTCCAGCGATCCTCTCGAAATACATTATTTGCAAAACGTCCACTAATTAACCCATCCCAGCTGTGCTCCTCACCTGTCTGTAGTTTCCTCTTGTGCCTATAAGCCGTTGTGTTTTGTCCTGTGTGGGAATCCTCAATGTTAATTTATGGTGTGAAGGTATCTTAGTCTAGTTTCATTAAAAGCTTCAGTTAATCACAGTGCTAAGTCTGCCTTGTGCTTCACACCCTGACAATTTCAAACTTTCAGCTCCGGCTTTCTCAAGCCTCCTTAAAGTTTGTTAAACTTTTTTATCTAGTCTACATGCTAGAGTTTAACAAGTGATTTGCAGGTTGTAAAATAAATCAGGACTAATCTAGCTGACCAAGGAACATAGTACAGTATATTGTCAACTTATAAGTAATATAAGTAATATAGTATGCTCCAATATAATATAAAATATATAATATTCTGCATTTGTAGAGCAACACATGCTGCCTAATTATATACTTAAAGATTCCAGAGAGTGTTGAGCATAATTTGTATGGACAGGAGAGATTATCCTGTCAACATGTCAAGAAGATCATCCGGAGGATGATCTATCTATCTGTAATCTGACTATTTTTAAGTATTTCAGACCGAAAACATCAAACTGTTTTAACTTTTTATACTAATAAGACTATTTCAAACTTTTAGCCCCGGCTTTCTCAAGCCAACTTAAAGTTTGTCTCAACAAACTTTTTTATCTAGTCTACATGTTAAAGTTTAACTAGTGATTTGCAGGTTGTAAAATAAATCAGGACTAATCTAGCTGACCGAGGAACATAGTACAGTATATTGCCAACTTAAAAGTAAATCATTTTTTTCAATTACCAACCAAATTATTTAAATCAGTTTTTCCCAACCCTGTTCCTGGAGGCACACCAACAGTGCACATTTTGGATGTCACCATTATCTGACCAATATATTTTTCTGATTGTGGAGTCTCTGCTAATGAGCTGATGAGTTGATTCATGTGTGTTTGAATTGGAAAAGTTGGAAAATGTGTAGTGTTGATGTGCCTACAGGAACAGGGTTGGGAAACACTGATTGAAATGAAGTAAATTAAAAACAACACTACAACAATGTTATTCAGTGCTATTTACCTCTGATATATGTATAATTGTGGACATAATAATTAGGGTAATGCTAAGGTAGACTCGATGGAGCCCAACAGTTAATCACTGAACTAGTTCTGTTCTCCTTATTTTCACTAGTTGTCTTTTGTTTTTCTGTTTTACACTGATGTCCCCAGATCTGGTTACAGATCAACATTAAATTGGAAAACATGAACTGAACAATTGAAACAAATGTACAAAAGCTGTCACCGGGACAGTACCTTTTTAAAAGGTACAATTTTGTACCTATTAGGTTCCAAATAAGTACTAACATGTACCTTTAAGGTACCAAAATGGACTGTTTAGTTACAAACATGTACCTTTTGAAAATGTACTGCCCCGGTGACAGATTTTATACCTTTATTTCTGAGAGTGAAGATTCAAGTTTGAATCCATTGATTCATTACAAATCTGAAACCTTAATCTAAAGCTATTGGAAAGTGTGTTCTGGAAAGTTAAAAGCTAATACTGTCAGCAACTAGTAGAAATACAATAACCTCATTATTCAGCTCAAGTCTATTTAATACTGTTAAACTGTGTCAGCATTGCAGAGTTCATTCATAAAGAAAGTTCAGTGAAAATTAAAAAGTCTTTCTAAACATGTTGTAATGCTGCTGTTTATGCTCCAATACAATATAACATATATGATATTCTGCATTTGTAGAGCAACACATGCTGCCTAATTATATACTTACAGATTCCAGAGAGTGTTGAGCATAATTTGTATGGACAGGAGAGATTATCCTGTCAACATGTCAAGAAGATCATCCGGAGGATGATCTATCTATCTGTAATCTGACTATTTCTAAGTTTTTTTTTAGACTGAAAACATCAAACTGTTTTAACTTTTTAAACTATTAAGACTATTTCAAACTTTTAGCCCCGGCTTTCTCAAGCCAACTTAAAGTTTGTCTCAACAAACTTTTTAACTAGTCTACATGCTAGAGTTTAAGAAGTGATTTGCAGGTTGTAAAATAAATCAGGACTAATCTAGCTGACCTAGGAACATAGTACAGTACATTCTCAATTTATAAGTAAATCATTTTTTTTAAATTACCAACCAAATTATTTAAATCAGTTTTTCCCGACCCTGTTCCTGGAGGCACACCAACAGTGCACATTTTGGATGTCACCATTATCTGACCAATATATTTTTCTGATCGCTGAGTCTCTACTAATGAGCTGATGAGTTGATTCAGGTGTGTTTGATTAGGAAAAGTTGGAAAATGTGTAGTGTTGATGTGCCTCCAGAAACTTTAAATGAAGTAAATTAAAAACAACACTACAACAATGTTATTCAGTGCTATTTACCTCTGATATATGTATAATTGTGGACATAATAATTAGGGTAATGCTAAGGTAGACTCGATGGAGCCCAACAGTTAATCACTGAACTAGTTCTGTTCTCCTTATTTTCACTAGTTGTCTTTTGTTTTTCTGTTTTACACTGAAGTCCCCAGATCTGGTTACAGATCAACATTAAATTGGAAAACATGAACTGAACACTTGAAATAAATGTACAAAAGCTGTCACTGGGACAGGACGTTTTCAAAAGGTACAATTTTGTACCTATTAGGTTCCAAATAAGTACTAACATGTACCTTTAATGTACCAAAATGGACTGTTTAGTTACAAACATGTACCTTTTGAAAATTTACTGCCCCTTACAGATTCCAGGGAGTGTTGAGCATAATTTGTATGGACAGGAGAGATTATACTGTCAACATGTCAAGAAGATCATCCGGAGGATGATCTTCCTTTTCATCCCCATCTATCCCCCACTTTTCACACTAGGCAAGACTTTGGGGATTTTATAAAAGGCCACTCCATCCATGTTTGGTCAGTCAGGCTGCTTATTGACACCACGCAGGAACAAGGGCACTAACGGTGTAACCATGGACGCGTGGACCTATCAATTTGGAAATCTCTCCAAAGTCAGCCCCTTTGAGGGCCCACAGTATCATCTGGCACCCAAGTGGGCATTCTACCTGCAGGCAGCTTTCATGGGCTTTGTATTTTTCGTGGGAACACCTTTGAATGCCATCATCCTCTTCGTTACAATGAAGTACAAGAAACTCAGACAGCCTCTCAACTACATCCTGGTGAACATCTCCCTAGGAGGCTTTATTTTTGACACTTTCTCTGTAAGCCAAGTATTCTTTTCCGCTCTTAGAGGTTATTACTTCTTCGGTTATACGTTGTGTGCGATGGAAGCAGCAGTTGGAGCGATTGCAGGTAAGACGAAGTGTCTGCAAACTCTGAATTGCATAGACATTACTAGGGTTGGGAAAGAAAAATCAATTCCAATTTTAGAATCAGGTACATTTGTAAAATTTATTTATTTATTTTTTATTTAGCTGCTTGTTTTATCTGCTTAGTCCAGACTTTATGTAGCAATTCAGTAGCAATTAAATGTTTTGTAAAAAAAATAAGAAATGTTTGATATCGGTAACATTTTACCACAAAGTTAGTTCAGTCAGGAACTCTTAAGTCCAAAACATATCACAGACAACTTTAAATATCTAATATATATTTTATTTGCATAATATGAATAACATTTGGCGGTATGGCTCTGTTCCATATTCCCTGTCCTTTCCATGAAAACCAAGACAGGGAATAAAACAGCCATTTCAGGCGCATCCTTCTATTTTAAGATAGTAGAGTAGCATGAACCCCCGGAACAGAGCATGCAACAATGACAACAAAATTACACTGTTTTAAGTAGACGGGAAGGAAGGAGAAGATGGGGAAGGGGGAGCATACAGAGGAAGCAGCAAAGTAAGCAGATGAAGCAGTGTTTAAACAGGGCGCTCTGTTTGTGATTTGCCTATTGTGAGCTTGGGTGTGTGATCAGCTGATGGGGCCGGGTTGAAATTCTCCAATCAGCTAACAGCAGAGCTTGACTATGAGACCTACCTGAACTTACGCAGGAAGCTTAATTTAACATTAGCTAACGTAAACTAGCAATGAATTATATTTTTATGAAATAAAGTTTCGTAACGTAAATAACAAAGATAAAAACTGTTATAAATGTATTGTTCGTAGAGTGTTCATGTCAGGTAATACTTTAACTAATGTTATTACAAGGCTTCGTGGAATACTCAATTCTTATTGGTCAGTCGCCACATTCCACAAGGTTTGTTATTCCCAGATAACTACCAGTAAAACTAATAACACAGGCTCACCTGGGTACTACGAATCATCTTGACCATTAGTTCTGCGTATCCGCTGTCACTGACAGTTTGGTGCCACCTTGCAGCTTACAGCGTGTCTAAACAGAACGCGAGTGCTCAACACGACAAAATACAATAGAGCCCGTTTTAATGCTTATACTGGATGCGGCGTGGTTTTCCGTTCCACAAAGTTAGATTTTTTTTTTTTTGTTCTTCAAGCTGAGAAGCTCAAGCAGTGATCACTGAATGGGGCATCTTCTATGGCATCACTCTAAAAGCCCCCATTCGTTACCTTTTATTATGCTAAGATTGGTGGTTGTCTTGTTCTCACAGGACTTGTGACAGGATGGTCTCTGGCGGTTCTGGCTTTCGAGAGATACGTGGTTATTTGCAAACCTTTCGGAAGCTTCAAGTTCGGACAAAGCCAGGCCATGGGAGCCGTTGCGCTCACCTGGGTCATAGGTATCGGTTGTGCCACTCCTCCATTTTGGGGATGGAGCAGGTTTGGAGCAGACATTTTTTTTGGGAAATATTTGAAAGAGTGCACTCATAATTTTAGGGATTAACTTCATTCACAATCAAATTTTCAGATACATTCCAGAGGGTCTTGGCACCGCCTGTGGACCAGACTGGTACACAAAAAGCGAGGAGTACAACTCAGAGAGCTACACTTACTTCCTCTTGGTAACCTGTTTCATCATGCCAATGTTTATCATCATCTTCTCCTATTCACAACTCCTGGGAGCCCTGCGTGCTGTGAGTATCCCAACTTTTTGCTTTTATTAAACCTTTTTTAATTTATTTATTTTATTTAGGTACTTAAATGTATATATTCAGGCAATATTATTTATGATTACCATAATGTTCTATATTATTTCATAAATTAGTAGTAATTATTATTATTTTATTTATATTGTTTGTCATTTTTAATTGTAATTTCTGCCCATGATTAAATAGTTAAATACAATGGGGTAAAAAAGTATTTAGTCAGCCACTAATTGATCAAGTTCTTCCACTTAAAAAGATAAGAGAGGTAATTTAGTAATTTTCATCAGTATACCTCAACTATGAGAGACAAAATGAGAGGAAAAAAATAATTTTTAAAGAATTTGTTTGCAAATTGTGGTGGAAAATAAGTATTTGGTCAATAACATAATTTCATCTCAATACTTTGAACAGAGACTTTCAACTCCCTCCAAAAATTATTATGGGGTTGAGATCTGGAGACTGGCTAGGCCACTCCAGGACCTTGAAATGCTTCTTACGAAGCCACTTCTTCATTGCCCGGGCGGTGTGTTTGGGATCAATGTCATGCTGAAAGACCCAGCCACTTTTCATCTTCAATGCCCTTGCTGATGGAAGGAGGTTTTTACTCAAAATCTCACAATACATGGCCGCATTCATTCTTTCATTTACACAGATCGTCCTAGTCGTCCTAGTCTCTTTGCAGAAAAACAGCCCCAGAGCATGATGTCCCCTCCCCAAAAGTTCTATTTTGGTTTCATCTGACCATATGACATTCTCCCAATCCATCTTCTGGATCATCCAAATGCTCTCTCACAAACTTCAGACGGGCTTGGATATTTCTGGCAAGTCTGGCACTGCTCTCTGCAGGTCATTCATTCAGGTCCCCCGTGTGGTTCTGGGATTTTGCTCACAGTTCTTGTGATTATTTGACCCCAGCGGGTGAGATCTTGCATGGAGCCCCAGATCGAGGGAGATTATCAGTGGTCTTGTATGTCTTCCATTTTCTAATAATTGCTCCCACAGTTGATTTCTTCACACCAAGCTGCTTACCTATTGCAGATTCAGTCTTCCCAGCCTGGTGCAGGTCTACAATTTTGTTTCTGGTGTCCTATGACAGCTCTTTGGTCTTGGCCATAGTGGAGTTTAGAGTGTGACTGGTGGACAGGTGTTTTTTATACTGATACGAGTTCAAACAGATGCCATTAATACAGGTAGTGGAGGACAGAGGAGCCTCTTAAAGAAGTTACAGGTCTGTGAGAGCCAGGAATCTTCCTTGTTTGTAGATGACCAAATACATATTTTACAGAGGAAATTACCAATTAATTCCTAAATAATCCTACAATGTAATTTTCTGGATTTTTTTTCTAATTTTGTCTCATAGTTGATGTATGCCTATGATGAAAATTACAGGCCTCTCTCATCCTATTAAATGCAAGAACTTAGAAATCGAGAAATTAGGGTTTTAATTTCAAATAAAATAAAAAAATTAAAGTAAAAAATATTCTTTAAAACACTCACAGTAGTTTGACATATTTTAGAATATATTTAAATTTTTCATGTCACTCAATATATTCACTTCAAATTACTTTTTGGTTTTTTTTTTACTTTTCCTAACAATTTTTTTAGAAGGTTTTATGTATCAATGGAAGAAATTATATTTCACAAGCTTTGAATGTTTTAACATTTATCAATAGGTTGCAGCCCAGCAGGCAGAGTCTGCCTCCACCCAA
>JAUYWG010000923.1:0-10962 GCA_034779775.1 Enteromius afrohamiltoni | reverse complement strand
TTAGAGAATGTTTTGTTTCACAGACGTGCTTGGTGATTTTAATCCCATCCAAATCTGCCATGTCTGTGTTTTTCTCTTACAACCTCTGTGATAATTCTACAGTCCGAATGCGATGTCTGTGATGTTATTTATCGCAACTCATTTCCTTATGCCACAGATGCTCTTACCACACAATACATTTTGATGTGGACAGTAAAAATAAATAAATAAATAAAAAAAATAGCCAGATCATTTAAACTGTTAAGACTGAGTATTGTTATATCAGTATCAGGTAAGATTACTCACGTTCATTTCTGCACATATGTTCTGCACACATTTTTGGTTACATATGTTTTGATTATCAAAATTAAACATGATTAGTTCAACTATTATGATTTTTATTTATACTAAAGTAACCATACATTAACATGGTTTTGCTATACTAGCCATTCAGCTTCACCATGGTATTTGTAATCAATCTGAATGACTATAGCAATGCACGCATACAGAGCGCATGATCTCTGTGACGCCCAGATGTACTGAACAGGCCCTCTCATCTCTGTAATAAACACGGAGGTGTTAGTCCCGTCCAAAATGGTACATGAAAATCACGGAAGACAGGTGATAAGAATCGAAGCTCACACGTAGTTTAAAAAACTAAGGCGTACATTTAATTACAGGCAGGTGCACCTTATCACTGTGTGAGTATGAGAGAGCACGGATGTAACGCACTTGCAGCTTTTCACATCTGAGCCTCACTGCATTTGAATGCTGATCGAGTCCGGGCTACACAAAAGAGCAATTTCTTTCCCAATCCGTCGCGGTGGTTGATACGGACGGTACGCCTCGACTATGCGATTCAGTTCGCCAGGTGCCCGCCCAGGTACAGAGGCATTCATTACACCACTGTTAGTTCAGACACGGATGCCGCTGTCCTCCATGCGCAGGTTGCAGTCCTACTGGCGAAGGATGCAATCGAGCCTGTCCCTCCAGCCGAGATAAGGTCAGGGTTTTACAGCCCCTACTTTATCGTGCCCAAAAAGAGCGGTGGACTGAGACCCATCCTGGACCCTGAACCGGTCCCTTCTCAGGCTGCCGTTCAAGATGCTCTTTCGCCGAAGCGCATACTAACATGGTCAGACCTTGCCTTCCTACGGGCCGTATTGCCCCTGGGACAAGTGTCCAGGCATGTTGTGGTCCACACGGATGCCTCCTCCACGGGTCGGGGTGCTGTTTGCAATGGGCAAGCAGCCTCGGGTCCCTAGACAGGCGCTCAACTGCTTTGGCATATCAATTGCCTCGAGTTGTTAGCCATGCTTCTGACTCTGCGTCACTTTCGACCGATGCTGCGCCACAGGCACGTGCTGGTCCGCACGGACAACACTGCAGCCGTTGCGTACATCAACCATCAGGGTGGTCTACGATCCCGCTGCATGTCAAAACTCGCCCGCCATCTGCTCCTGTTGAGTCAACTCTCACGGCAGTCCACCCACCCCAGAGAATGGCGACTCCACCCCCAGGTAGTCCAGCTGATCTGGAGCAACTTAGACCTCTTTGCCTCCCCTGAGTCCTCCTATTGCCAGCTGTATTACTCCAGCTGTATCAGCTGGCCTCCGGGGCCCAAGTACACCTTTACCCCAGTGAGCCTCCTTGCACAGACCCTGTGCAAGATCAGGGAGGACGAGGAGCAGGTTCTGCTCGTAGCGCCATACTGGCCCTCCCGAACCTGGTTTGCCGACCTAGTGCTCCTCGTGGCAGCCCCTCCTTGGAAAATCCCCTTGAGGAGAGACTCTCTCAGGGGATGGGCACGATTTGGCACCTGTGACCCGATCTTTAAAACCTGCACATCTGGCTCCTGGACGGGACGCGGCAGACCTCTCAGGCTTGCCAGCAGCCAGGATTAACACCATCTCTCAGTCTAGAGCCCCCTCAACAAGGCAGGCCTATGCTCTGAGATGCGGTCTGTTCGTCGACTGGTGCTCCTCTCGCTGAGAGGACCCTCAGAGATGCTCGATAGCACTTCCTTTCTGCAGGAGAAGTTGGAGTGCAAGCTGTCCTGACTCTAAAGGTGTATGTTGCTGTCATAGCAGCATACCATGATGCAGTGGAAGGTACGTCCCTAGGGAAACACCAACTCATCATAAGGTTCCTCAGAGGTACGTGTCGGATTAATCCCCCGAGACCGCCCTTGGTACCCTCTTTGTTGCCCTAATCGGCCTGCGGCAAGCTCCCTTTGAGCCCCTAGCATCAGTCGAGATAAAATAACTGTCGCTGAAGACAGCACTCCTGATTCCTCTGGCCTCCATCAAGAGGGTAGGGGACCTACAAGCCTTCTCTGTCGACTAAGAATGCCTAAAATTTGAACGGGCTGATTCTCACATTATCCTGAGACCCCGGCCCGGCTATGTGCCCAAGGTTCCTACCACAATCCTTCCGAGATCAGGTAGTGAACCTGCAAGCTCGGCCCCAGGAGGAGGCAGACCCAGCCTTAGAGTTGCTGCGTCCCGGACGTACACTGCATGCCTCTACGTTGAGCTTCAGACGCTCTCAGCAGCTCTTTATCTGCTTCGGGTGGTTGATGCCATCTCTGCGTAACGTGGCCTCAGGGTCGTGGCCTTTTTCACAGGTCTGTTCCCATATGTAACGTCGGAGTGACTCGACTGAAGGGGAACATCTAAGGTTATGTAGGTAACCCACGTTCACTGAAGGAGGGAATGGAGACATTCCATCCCCTTGCCACGACCCTGGGTCGCACTGATGCCAGCTCGGCTCCTCAGCAAAAACCGGCAAGTGCATTACATCCATGCCCTCTTATACTCACGTAGTGATAAGGTGCACCTGGCTGTAATTAAATGCACACCAATATTCATTGGCATTTTCTCAAAGACTCGAAGGCAATTGGTCTCTCATGCGAGTTCCTATATATAAATTCTCCGTTCCCTCCTTCAGGGAATGTGGGTTACCTACGTAACCTTAGACTTTTGTGCACACAGAATATTCATTTATATGTTATTTTGTTGTATGTCACATATATGTATATGTATATATAATAGCTTTATATTAGGTTTGTAAGTTTTATGTTCTATTTACATTACAGATGAGTTACAGTTGTCTTGGTGACCTACATGTATAGAGAAGCTAGAAAGATAAACACAGTTGTCTTTGATGAAAATCTGTCTAAACAGCCGTAAGAGCAGATGTAAACTGACAGCTCAGTGGAATCCATGCACAAACTCACACATCAACGTCAAGCTAATGAAGTATGTTTAAGTGCCATTGATGTGCTAAAACAGTGACATGTGACTGCCTCTTGAGCAGTTGTAATTAATTAGCTTACACGAGTTGTACGATGCCAGCCATATATGTATCGCAGATGGTCTTTAAAAAATCATGTCTATCTCTTTATGGAACTGAGTAAAAAAAAAAAAAGAGAGAGAAGTAGTAGTAAGCCTTCATTACAACTGATTTGTATTGTGCTCACATATCATGCTTCTTTAATGTGGAGTGGTAAAGAAACAATTGTCTCTTTGATTCTGGACTTTATGTGCGTATTTTGTTTTGATGTGTCTGTCAGGGTTGACTGCGATTCACAACAGTGTTGGAGTGTTTGACTGTTTGATTGTTTACTTGAGGAAATGTTAGTTCATTTAAAGGCTTTTTTTGCGGCTGAGGTTTGTGCGTTTGTTTACTCTGGCAGTCTTCTAAGTGATTGAATATGCAAAGCAATTTTTGGTGATTATTTTGTGCTAATTCGAAGGCCTCTGTCTTTTGTGCCTAGCCAGTTATTGGTTCACCCTCCTGAACAAATCCCTAGAATTCAGAGGATCATCATTTGGAGGGAAGGGAGCTTGTTAACCTAATGATTAAGTTTAACCAGGCCTTGAAGAATATATGGATGTGGTTCAGCTGAGCAGAACTGAGTAATGGGTTGTAAATGAGGGGTGTTGGCAAGGGAGGGTTCTTTGAATATGGAGGTGCTGCTCTGTGCAGGTCAAGGAGCTTCCAAAAATGACTCCCAAAATAACCTGAGCCAGAGGAAAAGGGATGAGAAAACCAGAGCGTTGAGAAACTGATTACAATCTCAGCAAGAGACGTGCACTAGTTTCTCTCTATTTTCTGCATTTATCTCACTAAACGAAAAGTGCTGTTCAAAAGAGTAATTTCATTGATCGAAGTTTGTGAAATAATGTGTAATAACAATTTTAGCATTGGGATGTGTGCCATTCCACTGTTATGTTACTATATATAGCACTACATGCATCTATTATTTAACATATTGTGTCATATTTTAATGTCTGTATCATATATGTACATACTAATCTAACTACTAGTATCAAAAATCAAAATCATATAAGGGGATGCATTTAAACAATAACTTTTAATACTTATTTGTATTTGCTAATGTTGTTATTTAATTATTACAACTATTATTATTTTCTGTTATTATGCTTTGATAGGTCTTTAATGACATCTTGCTTTAGGAACGGATGCTGTTTTGAAAGGGAAAAGCGTAAACATCAATACATTTTATCAGTGAATATAATTATTTGTTTTTCAAAATTAGTTAGTTTTTCTTACCCTAAGACAAACCCCAACCTGAAGAGGATATTATGATAGATACATGTCAGAAAATGTGTTATTCATCTTATTATTTTTGTAGTGTTAGACTTAATCTTTCTATTAATAATTCTGTAAAAAATATTCTGCATAATGTTTTCGTATTTAAGTGTTAAGTTCATACAAATTTTTTTATAAATCACAACAGAATAATTTATTTTTGTTGTTTTTGTTTGCTTTTGTGTTTTTGTTTTGTTTTGTTACAACTAACATAAAATGGTACTGGAATGCCCCGGTCCAAAATTGATGGACTATGGATAACTTAGCTTTATATTTCTCTCACAATATCAATAAAATGCATACGTTTCATCCATACATTGTTCCTTGTAAGCCCATGTCAGTAGAATATTGTATATCAATTCAGGTTCCCTTTGGGAAACTTCTATTTCAGTTATCAAATCAGAGCACAACCTGATAAAATCTACTAAAATCATAAAGCCCATCAAATATGTTTAGGTTAAACAATCTATAATCACCACTTACTACATCTGAAAAGATTTGTGGTTCATGTTTAGATCTGCTGCAGGTATACAGCCAGCTGCATGTGGGATGATCTCAGATGATACCCCTCACCGCAACCTGTCAGTGAGATGCTTTACCCGCAATTAACCAAAATAAAAAGAGAAAACGGTGAACAAAGCAGAGACACGTTTCTAAACACTGGCGCCTGTGTTGAGCTCGGGTAGGTGTGTGGATACAGTCGAGTGCTGCTGTACATCGGGTTCGGAGGGCAAGCGCTCTGAGTGAAATTACAGCCGCTGGTCAGACTTGTTGCAGGGAGTTTGTTACAGAAATGGGTCCTACAGTGGAGGGGGGAATATTGAACGCTGAAGAAAGGGATACAGCGGCAGAGGATGTTTGCTGTAATACCCAGGCCAGGTTCCTCCACTCTGAAGTGGACAGATCAGATGCAGACGAGATTAGATTTCCTTTAAAAGCCTTTCCCTCGCGCTAATGGCTTGAGGCCTCTCGCTCAGAGGCCAGAGTAAGGTCAGTGGCATGGAATTGAATGCCCCCAGGATAATCTCGCTTCTCACATCCCAAAGCTAGGAAAGTGACACAGGATTTAAATTGGCAGAAGTGTGCATACATATTGAGATCTCAGCAACGGGAGGTTAAACATGCATATTTGGGGTGGTGGTGGGGGACTGTTTTGGAAATGCCTTGGGTTTGTTTAGTATCTGCAAATTCCATTTGCCTTTAATACTTGGGGAAATTTGTTAAAGTGTTGCTGTTGTTGAGCACTGTTTGAATTGTCTTTTTAAAGTGGCCAGCACTGATCAGATTTCAAATACTCACGCTTGAGGCTGTGTTTGAGGTTTTGCTTGAATCCTTGGTTTTCATCCAGGTGAGTGTGGTTGGATAATGTGGCACAGTAAATGCTCAGTGATTATTACTAGTTTAATCTCAAGTCATAAATGATCCCCCAGCGGTTTTTAAGATATTTAAGCCGCTCGTAGTATAAAAAGTGTTCATTTATGTAGTATGTAGTCATACTACAGATACGCTTTTGAAAGCTGTTAGCAACACATTATATCCCCTAAATAGTATGAATCAGTGTAGTTATTTAACTTATAGGCCTATATATTTAGTTAAATGGTGCTGTTCATTACTGTTCTGCATAGTTTTCAAAGAATGTGGGTATTAATATTTTAAGCATTGCACATTACATGTGTATGGAACCCTGTTTCCACAACTGAATAAAAAAAAAAAAAAAAAAAGGTTATTGCGACTTTTTAACTCACAATTCTAACTTATTTTTGATACAAACTCGCAATTCTGACTTTTTATCTCAAAATTGTGAGAAAATAAGTCAAAATTGTGAGTTTGTATCAGGTAATTCTGAGAAAAAAAGTCGCAATGACCTTTTTTATTTTTTATTCAGTAGCGGAAACGGGCTTCCATACATGTGGGATATCTTAATGTTATATTAATATTGCTATAACATTTTATTACAATATAAATATGTGTGTGTGATCAACAACAGCGTTTAACTAAATGTGTTTAATAAAAAACAAAACACTGACATTAGACAAATTGAGACTGACAAATAAGTTGAGCATGCTTTATTTACAGTATATAGTATTCTATGAATTTAAGATGCAAACGTCATCAAATATGAGGCTAATTTATATTCTGCTCTAAAGCAGCTCTACTATTTTATTTTATTTCTGGAATTTCCAGTGCTAAATATGATAACTTGCAGTACTTCATCTCTTTTTTTATTATCTTTGTGGTTTGTAATGTTGCTACTTTGAAAGTAGTCTCGCGTAGCCAGACCTTCAAACTGACGGCTGAAGGTCTGGAATTCATAGCCACTTACTTTGGTCAAGGCCCGCCCATAAGGCCGTTTGACCGACATGTCAAACAACCAATCACAGTTCGTATCATTCAGCGCCACGTTACGGGGCGTGGAAATGTCCCCACAACAACGGCGTGCAACAAGTCAGTCAGCATAGAAAATCCAGATGAGACGCTCGCGGTAAACATCTGTTTGAAGCACATCTCTCCACTTTTTAACACTCACAAGCAATTCTGAAGAACCGAACAAAATATTGAATCAGCCAGCGTCTGTTGTTTGCCAATGTGGCTGATCCCCTTTTCAGTTAGGTACTTCACTTCCATCATAGATAGGACAATAAATCTTGGACATCTCTTAAAGATTCTATGCCGTGAACCTCGCATACTTTTGAGAATCCAATGTTTAACTGATCTTAATAAATGCTTATTGTCACCCATGTAAACACAACAGTTTTTTTTCCACAACACACGAATGCGCTCTGTTTCCCAGGGGCCTAAAATAAACGCGACACCCGCGTCCCCTGGAAATCCTGAAGGGTTTCCAGTAAGGTGTACCATATGCATCAGACGTTTAGCCAACGTTCCATGGGTGTGACGTCTGAGGCTGAGACTACTTTGAAAGTGGTTTACTCCTTAACAGTTCTCTCCTAATTGCTTTGTCTAACAGTACATGCTAATTTATACTTAAATAACTAAAACATCTTTTTGACCTTAACTGTAAATGAAGACTTCACATCAGATACCTTTCCCTCCCATTATGCATGTTATGTGAATCTACTCTGTGCCCCCAGAGTTTAGTATATGCCAAGGTGTCATGCATACAAGCTGTTTGTTTTTGTATGTGCCAAAACCTTTCTGATCACTTTATGCATAATCAACCATTTATAACAAATTGTCATAGCTTTTTTTTAGTGCTGTCCACGACCTAGAGCAAACATTATGATATTTGCCATCAAATATGCTGACGAGAATCAAACGGGCAACAGTTGGTGGAAAGCAACCTCAAAGTGCCCTTGTGCATATGCTTGCTGAGGCCTCAGAGAACTGTAAGTTAATTTCTGATACAGAGCTTCTTCTGTGATTGAGTAAAATGGCTGGTCTGATTGACTGTTGTTGAAGTTAAGAGACAAGGGGCATTGAGTATTTTATCATCTTTTTACAGACAACAGCACTTGCAAACCGAATGTTTGGGAAATTACAATTACTTTTAATCCTCCAAGTACAGCAAGGCAATTTTCTTTTTGAGGAATTATTCCTATTTCTTGCAGAATTCTCAGGTGTCCCCTCAACTTTTTAAAAGACAGATACCCACGGTTTATTGGCAGGAGTTATTCATTTAATAAGGGTTAGTTTCAGAAGCACTTGTATAAATCATTTAGTTGGAATTAAGTCCTTTCATCCACTCTCGAGATTAGAAAGCCATTAATGAATTATTTGAAAGAAAATATGAAAAACTTCAATGCAAACACGACTAACATAACCAAAGAGAAAAGTTAAAAGCCTGTAAGAATTTTGACCAAATTTGACATTATCTTGACATGCAGACTTCAAATTTCTCTCATTTGTTTTCTTTTTTCTTTGGAGATACAGTTTTTTTTAATTTATTTTTTTATATTCTGTTATTGTCTTGTAATGGCATTTAATAGATTGTGTGACTGTCTGAGATGGTTCGAATCACACTCACACTTACAACTCACAAAAACACATAATTTAAAAACACATGCTGGAACATCTAGAAAACATTTAAACCCCATTTTAGATGTCTTGGCTAATGATAAATCATTTGAAAATAGAAGAGTGTGGAAAATACAATATAGGAGAGCAGTGAATATTTCTTAAGATAACTCTATTTTTTAGCTGTTGAACATTTTCAGTTATTGCTCCAAAAAAAAAAAGAAAAAGAAAAAAAGACACACCTCATTAAACATGGGTAGTTGACATATGAATGTGTCCTATGGTGTGATGTAAAAAAAATAATAATTATAATAAAACAAAATAATAATAAACCTCTCTCATGTTATTTGTATGTGAAGTTTTTTTTTTGCTATGTAACAGGACACAATCCAATTTTTTTTTTCATTTTCATTTATTCGTATTATGAAGAAGTGCCATCCTAAAATGATTATCAATAAAAGTCTACATAGACTAATTACATTTTACTAACATATATATATATATATATACATATAAGTAAAAGCTCATTTGAAATATTCATATAAACTGTAATAGTATTTGTAATGATATAAAAATAACAGTTAGACATTTATAGACTTTTCAGTACATTTTAAATGGTAATCTATAATGAAACATAACATAGTTGTGTATGTGTGTAAAGCATAACCCACAAAAAATATTATTGTTAGAATTAATAAAAAAATGCATTACTTATTTTTATGCAAAAATGTATACAATTGTCAACATATGAAACATGCAAAATGATGAGAGTAAAACTTCAATTCTTTAAATTGATTTGTTTAAGTCGAGAAATACTAATGAATACATGACATAAAGGAAAACGTCTGGTATCTGAAGTACTTACCTGAGATGAGAATCAGCAATAACTGACGTCCTGAACTGCACATGCCATTGCACATTCATTCTGCTGCCCACCAGGATCTCTTTCAGAGCGCCTGATTCCCCTGCAGTGGAGCTCATACCACTGGCATGATATCTGTGGAACCAGAAGGCACCTGAAGTCTCTCCAGCCAGGCCCTGGATCAAAGTCAGCTGACCCGTTCCAAATGCACCCCTGAACCATGCATCAAAATAGCGCCACAGCCAGTAGCTCAGTGGGCATGGGGCTCGGGCCGCGGGTTGGCCTGTGCCAGTGCAGGCCTGGGTGAACACGTCAGATTGATTTATGTGACGTGTGGCCCACCCTGACCCCTGTTTGTGGGCAAGCCGGCTGAACCGTCTCCCATGGCTGGTGTCCACCTGTTCTCTGGTCTGAAATATCCCTCTTCGCGCTGGGCCGGGGCGATGCCGGCAGCTCCAGGGTCACTGAGCACTATTCAGATTAGGCGTGTAAGTTCAGGTTAGAAAATGTGCATGAAGTATTATTTTCTTGTTTCCATCAGGAGGATATTAACAAATAAGAATGACCACAGGAAAGTGCTTTTCTAACCCTTCAGTAGCAATTATCCTGCGGTGGGTCAAATAATCTCCCCCAAAATAAAGTAAAATAATAGCAATATATGTTGCTTTTACTTCATTTTGTCAGGATTTTAATTATTTTCTCTCACAGAGTGTATAATTATAACATCTACCAGCTGCCATTGATATTTCCTACCTGGTCTCATGGCATAAACATACACTGGTGCATTTTCTAGCAAGACACGAAATATGCACCAATAAGTATATATCACTGCAGTTTCCAACAGAAGTTAATGCAGTAAAACTCTGACACCTTATATTCCTTTTCACACAGATATACAGTTTAGAGTTACAAAGCAATAATAATTTTTTACACAATTACTTAATGAATATAATGTTATGACTTGTTTGTTAGGTAGTTCACGGAGTACAGAGATGTTGAGCTCTGGTTTAAATCCCGTGTAATTATGGTTCGACAGGAAAGGAAGTTGAAATTATTTGGTAACACTATCAAGTAGGTTTAGGATTAGATTTGGTGTAGGGTATATTTCCAGCATGGTAGAGCATTAACTGTTAGCGACAGCCCTGGATATTTATCTTAATTAAAACACAACAATATGTACCTGTATCAACACAATAATAGTGGACATTTCTCTTTGTAACTGCAGTGAAACAAGAAGTGAGGTATTGTATGTAAAAATAGTGTTGCACAAAAAGTGCACAAAGTAGGGACGTCCCGATCTGATCACATGATCAGAAATCGGGCTCGATCACGTGATTTCAGACTCGATTGGAATCGGACGTTACCTCCCGATCAGGACTCAAATATATATGTGTATATATTCTCATTATTTTTTTAACACATCTATAGTTATATGGTGGCACAGAATTAGAGCTCTTGACTCCACACAGGAACAGCAACGCGTGCGGCATGACATCGCTTTGTTGCAGAGACGCTATTGGTTTAAAGTA